>SJYC01079065.1:0-63140 GCA_006408675.1 Madoqua kirkii | reverse complement strand
CGTGCTGCAGTGCATGGAGTCGCAAAGAGTCAGACACAACTGAGCGACTGAACTGAACTGAATCTGATTGTTGCTGGATCATGACACAATCCGAGGGGCTCTAGGCAGCCACTGTTTACCATTCAGTATTTTAGCATGTAAGCAATTAGTACAGTTGTACCACTATGTCCTGGCTGAACATAAGACCATATGTCCATCTTGAGACCTCAGGCTTCAGTGAAGGAAATGGACCAAGTATGAAGTCTTCAAAGAGTAGGAAGTGAAATTTCACTTTAGTAGTAGGAAGCAGAATCTGGACAGGGAGATAAAGACAAGGTCTAAGACCCCTATTTGTGTACCTGGTATATTCCTATCATGCAAGAAGAGCAGTTTGTTCCGATAGAAGGTTTACTTGTCCTTCCTAGACAAAATCGTGATTCTGCTGCTTACTCTTAGGTTACTTTGAGCAAATTATCTCACTTCCATGAGGCAGTTTCTTCAGCTGAAAAGTAAGTGTTAATCATGCCTGTGCTGCATTTATCCTAGGTTGCTTCAAATGAGATAATAGTCATGAAAAGACTTTAAATTATGGAGCAGCACAGAGACAGAGTCTTATGATGGATGCTGCTTGCTCTCTACCCCATGTTTAAGCACTCTTCTTGGATTGACAAACCAAGGATATGACCAATAATTTAATGGCAATGAGGCACATGATATACTGAGTTAACCTAAGGTGGAGGCCTAATTTTGCCACTTACCAGTTACCATACCTTGAGCAATACTTATTATTTCATCTAGTATCCTCTGAGCATTTTCTGTGTGACTGCCGCTCTGCAAATGTAGTTCTGCCCTTACAGAGCTTACACTCTAGGGCAGGAGCCGTAGATCTTTCGAGAGAGCTGAGTTCCTGTCATCACTGGTCTCCCTTGTACCTTCCATGGCACAGTTACCTGGAGAGAATAGTAGATTTGTTTGCCCTGAAGTTTTGATTTTTTCCAAACCTTTAAGACAAATGTTTTCAATCTAAACTGCTTGTCAGTTATCAAGAGCTTTGAAAATGTGCGGATCCCCACACCTCATGGTGGGCTGGTACATGTTCAGAAGTGTGTTTTCCAGGTAAGGGCTGCTTTGTAGCATTTGCTAATATTCCTAGCTTTAAAAAAAAAAAAAAAAAAGGTCCCACCATAGCCAATTTCAAGCTACCAGTGTGAATCTCATAAGATCCCTAAAAATCTTAACAATTGGCTCCAGCACACCACTGGCTTCACCTCAGGGCTAAAGAATAAAATTCTGTAGGCATGAGGCCTGGAGATTTGTGTTATTGTAAAAGCTCTAAATGGAGCCAGAGTTAAGGACCTGTGAAGTTTCCATACTGCATGCTTGTCAAATGTGACAGGTTCAGAACGTGATAAGACTTGTTGCTTTTTCAAACCAAGTAGCCTCAAGGAGCCAGATCTCTGTGATAGAAAAAAACGGTCTAACTACTCTGAAATTATGGCAAGTAGGGGGTGCAAGTGGGGCTAAGTTGCCTATATTAAATAAAAAGTTTAAGTAGAATAAGGATTATAAACAAAAGGCATCCAGTAACAGCTCCGCACCCAGAGCTCAGGTTTTCTAGTGGGCAGCGAGGGACTGTACCATGATACGTCTTCAACTAGCTGTTGAGCAAATACTTGGTGTTCTTCAGAAGCAAAGTCACATCAGCCACGTTCTAATCAAGCTGGCTTTCTTATCACTGAGGAAGTACCTCATTAACCATTCCAACTGTGATTCATATGTATTAGTATTTGAAAGGAATTCAAAGGAAATACTTGAGAAATAGTAGGTGTCTCACAGAGGTTTTCTATTGTTTGAAATCATGGGCAGTACATTCATTTACAGCTTCTTAAAACCTGTCATGATGACAGCATAGTGTGGCTTTGATTTCAGAAATAAGGATTGCACTGTATTCTGGCTTCCTTATTTTTACTTTACTGTGTCTTACGTCTTCCTGAAATATGACTAATTTGAATTCTGTTTTGGATCTTAATCCCAGCAAGTATCACGCATCTCAATTTAAACAACTTTAAAACAAAGTCATCTTATATTGGGACTGCTGATTTGATCAGGTTTGAGCTTCTTATAAACCAGCTTCTCAGATGTAAGTGCCCACATTATTCATCCTGGTCCTGGACAGTAGTGTGTATGTGAATGGCCACACTTTCAGGTCCTTTCTTATCTTCAGAGAGGACACTTTGTTATAGACACCAGACTATAAAATTATCCATATGGCCTTCCATACATCTTGTACTGAATAAGAATCATCTTCTTTATTCTCTTCTCTCCTGGATATTTCTGTGGCCCTAGTCTTTAGAAGTTCTACTTCATTAACTCTTTAACTGCCTTTTTCCTGTCCTGTTCATTTTGCCTACATACTTACTTGCTAGTCATTGGTATTGAGAGGGTATCATAAAGATGACTATGAAGTCTTTGCTCTTTCACCCACTGAAAGATAGAGTCTAATTCCCCTCCCCTTGAATCTGGCCTAGACCTCTTTAATACACTGTGCCAATTCTGTGCCTAGCCTCCTGGAGTTCTAAGCCCCCATGTGAATAGACCAACCCTGAGGCCCTAATGGACTTTGAGAAGACCCAATCCATAGGCGTTCTAGTTGACTGTCCAGCTGTGCCCAGCTGAAGTCTTCCAGGCTAAGATGTCAGGCATATGCATGAAACTGCTTGGACTCTCACTTAGCCCATCTTCCAGTTATATACCACCAGAGTAGCACTGAGTGACCTTTAGCAGTACTATCAGGAGCAAAAAAATCACCTAGCTAAATACTGCTTGAAGTTCTGACCCATGAAATATAATAAATTAGTGGTTTGTTATAAGGCATTAGATAACCCAAACATGATTCCATCCCCATCTTCTTTCTCTCTTGTTTCTTAGAGAGAATATGAGCCTTCTCTTACCAGTAGCCAAGTGGCAATATGACACCCTGTTTCCTCCTCAAGCCTGTATCCTTCACATTTGCTTCTTTCAAAAGCCAGAAGCAGATTTTCCTGATTTCAAAGCTCATGTGCACTCTTAGAAAGACTACTAGATTATCTTTTCCTGACAGATACCCTCAGTTTTTTCCCAGAGACAGAAGTGACTGATAGATAATCTGAAATCCGGTTAATGAACAATCACCAACCACTCTTTGTGACCCTAGGGCTGTTATCTTAATATTCTACCCTTATGGACTTGTAACATCAGTATTACCTGATAGCCTGAACCTCCAGTACCCATCCTTTTGTTCCAGGAGTTCACACACAGCTGCCCACCATTCCGTACACATCCAGACTCTTACTTCTCTTTCTGTTCCTTTTGCCACCTCTTCTGCCTGAAATATTCTTCCTCCTATTTTCCATCTAACACAAACCCACTAATTCAAGCCTAGCCTGAAAATTAACTTCTGTGAAGCATATCCAAGCCCCACAGTTAGTCATTTCCTCCTCTGTTGTTTCTAGAGCACTTTGTATATAAGTGTATATATTGCTTCTGCTGTAAGCCAAATGACATATAATTTTTGGCTTATGAAACTGTCTCCCCTACCACAATATGAACTATCCAAGGATAAGGGCGATTCTGCTTACTTTTAATTCCTGGTGCCTAGTACCTAACACATCATAGATGGTCAATTAATGTGGAATGAATGAATGAATATATTAATGAGAGCAAGTGAATGATTCTCTCTGCTTAACCAAAGGAAAAGCCTAAGATATTACTTTCAGATCTTCATCACAGACTAACTCCTGAGCAACAAAAACTGTTCTATTAGCTGGCCAAGGGTAAAACATAGCTGGCATAGTCCTTACTAGCTAAGAATGCACAATTAATTAGCTTGCGTGGTTTTAGTTCACTGCTCCAATCATGCATTCATTCACCTCTTTATCGAGTTCCATGTGCACATAAGGCATTGTGCTAAACACAAGGTGAGATGCGAAGGGAAAATAAGGCAGATTACAATTTGATGATGGAGTAAAACAAGAGCCCAGTGGTAGCTCACAGACAGATCTCAGTAGTGCCATAGGAGCGTGCACAGTAATTGTCAGGTTTGGAAGGAGGCAGACAGCCTCTCAGTAAGATGATAACAGAAGCATCATGAACTACTGACTTTTAAAGCCAGCTTTTAAGGTTGCAGAAAGATCTAGGAGGGTGCAGAAGGGCCTTCCACGATGATGGAACTTTGAAAAATGATGAATGAATCTACTTGGACTGAAGTGTAAAGAACTTTGGACCATAAAGGTGGGAAATTATTGCTTAACACCTACCTAGCCTGGTGTTTTTCAAGGCTAGCAGCCCTTCCAGCCTATTTCTCAATAAATATGACTGAGATGCTTATGTCCTTTTTCAAACATCTTTTACTTAAGTGACCTACTTTTGTGTTCAGGTATTAAGCTTAATAAGAATGTATTAACTTATCAATTCATACTTAATGGTTCCTGAATACTCTAAAATTATATATTATAATTGAAATATAGTTTATATACAGCATTATATTAGTTTCAAGTGTACCACATAGTGATTCAATATTTTTATAGATTACACTTCATTTACAGTTATTATAAGGCTATATTTCCCAGTGCTGTCCATTATATTATTTTTATTCACTATGCACAGTGCTTTGTGTCTGTTAATCCCATGCATCTACCTTGCCCACCTGCTCCCTCTCCCTCCGCTGATAACCACCAGTTTGTTTTCTATATATATGAGTCTGTTTCTGTTCCCTTCTAAGCGTTCATTTATTTATTTATTTATTTTTTTAGTTTCCACATGTAGATGACAACATGGAGTATTTGGCTTTCTCTAACTTATTTCACTGAGCATAATACCCTCCAGGTCCATCCATACTGTTGAAAATGGCAGAATTTTGTCTTTTTTATGGCTGAGCATGGACAGAGGAGCCTGGCGGCTTACAGTCCATGGGGTCACAAAGAATCAGACACAACTTAGCAAGTAAACAACAGCAACAGTATTCCATTTATTCCATTATATATATATATTATATATATATAACACACACACATACACACATATGGCACATCTTTATCCATCATCTGTTGATGGATACTTAGGTTGCGTCCATATCTTGGCTATTATAAATAATTGTTGCTGTGGACATTGGGGTGCATGTATCTTTTTAGATTAGTGTTTTCTGAATATTCTAAAATTAAATGCATATTCAGAATCTCACACCATATTGTGTATAGGTCAATTTTTCCTTTAGAACATCAGGAAGAAATTATACTCTTTAAATAAAAACTACTTAACAATAGTACTCTGGAATATTTTTTTTTTAAGTCAACAAACTTGTGTTTAATCATTTACTTGTTTTTTTCTCCTTAGCCATCAAAACTGCTTCTATCTACTTAGAATTGATAGTTATATCTACACTTTTCTCCTGGTGTTTTCTAATGTTCTGAGCACACTATTTGAATTTTTTCTTTTTTTTTTTTACCAACAATATGTCAATTTATTTGACAAAATAGGTGGTTTTATATGGTCTGGTGTATGCACTTGTTACAATAGAATGGTAAGCATTCTCCCTTTAGCTACCGTTTAACTACCACCATTCAAGGTAACTGTGTTACCTGATCATTAATCTTGCTGAATAAGCAGTGTTGAATCTTTGTGGTTTTGGCAGTGAATCCCATTGAAATAAGCATAATTGAACACTTTTTTCATTTTTAAAAAAAATTCCATTTTACCTTGCCTTGACATACTGAGGTTTTTTTTTTCCCCTAAGACTCTTTTTCCAAGTAAGATGAAAGGGAAGCAAATAATTCATTGGCCTGACTATTGTAAAATTATCTAAAAAAGAAAAAAAAAGTCTTTTGGGGATCTTGTGTTAGAAACGCTGTTCTGATGTAATTTTTTCTGTGAAAAAGGAATTTTCCATGCCTTTGACACTATTTTAAAGTGTAGACATCATAGAAGAAAGATGACAAAAGGATATTGTTTTATTATAATCCTTGAGAAAAGTTATACTTTCTTCTGCAGTTCCCTTCCCACCCCCTGTCCTGGGGTTAAGGTACCAAAGGCAGATTTTTAGTTTATAGGCAGCTATTTATAGCAGAAATATAGGCCTGAGTTCAAATTGTGACTCCCATCATTTATTGGCTTTGTGACATTTAACAAGCCCCACGGCATTGTGGTGCACATTAAATAAAATAATGTATAAATTAGTACTCTTGCTTGGAGAATCCCATGGACGGAGGAGCCTAGAAGGCTGCAGTCCACAGGGTCACTGAGGGTTGGACACAACTGAGTGTCTTCACTTTCACTTTTCACTTTCATGCATTGGAGAAGGAAATGGCAACCCACTCCAGTGTTCTTGCCTGGAGAATCCCAGGGATGGGGGAGCCTGGTGGGCTGCCGTCTATGGGGTCGCACAGAGTTGGACACGACTGAAATGGCTTAGCAGCAGCAGTAGCAGCAGCAGTGGTATTAAATAAACGTTAGTTCACCTCTGTCAGTGTAACTGGTTTTGGCTCTTTGCACCCTCCAAGGAAGCATAGTTCCCTTGGGCTCCAAAATCTAGCATTTGTATTTGCTTATGAGTCTTTTCATTTTCATTCACGCAGACTTTCCAGGTTCTGACTATTGACTCTAGAGGTGATTGGTTCTTTTAAACACTGTTCTTCATTTCCCAAAAGGCATCCTTCTAAACCTAAAACTTCCCCTAGAGGCAGAATGTAATATAGCATGACACTCTCCCTGTCCTCCCTCTGAGGGTATGATTTTTGCTGTTTCCTGCTGTTTGTACAAAATAATGGACATACCCGAAATCAATCATGAAAATAAAATGAGAATAAAAGCTATAGGGCTGGGTGTTTCTGCCCAGGAATGGAGGCAGGATGATGTAGAGGTAATGTAGTGGTTCCATAAACTGAAAATGTGGGTGACTTACCAGAAGACAATACTCATATTGTTTGAGTTATTTTTCTCCTATTTTTGTGTTTGCCAAATAGGGCAAAAGTGACCAGAGGGAGGAAATTTAAAGACAAAGTTAACACCTCAATATCATTCTCTCATCTTTTCTCACGCTTTTCCTTCATGTTGCTATTCTTGTTTCTCCATGAAGATCTATATAATATCTTAACATATAATAATTCCTAACCTAGGGCAGGGTGAATGATATCCTTTTTCAGTGTGTTGGGAGGCAGTATTTTATCAGTTTTAATTTTAGCTTACCACATGAGTTTCCTTAAGCAACTTCTTTTTGTAAATTTCAGTTTCTATAAAATATTCGTATTTCATTGAGCCTAAATTGCTATAAGTATGACACCTCAATTATTTGATGTGCCACTATAAAAAATAAATATTGCAATTAAACAATGATTCATTGCTTTTTAGTTGCATTGATTGTAGATTTAGTGTATGTGTCAGACTTGGTGAAAACTAGGGTGTGGTCGACCTTCTCAGTTTTCAAGGAATAAGTTGGACAATGTACTTAAAAGTATTGAGCAAGGCACCTGGAATGTTATAAATATTCAGTAAGTAATAGTTCATTAAGGTGATGGTCATGTGATCAAAAGAACTTTTCAAAATGGTGTTCATTATTTAGGTGGTTCTTTGGGGATCAGAATCGTTAATAGATCACCTTGATAATATTTGTTGGTGAAAGAATGCCCACTCATTTTAATTGAAAGTAACAGTAACATAACATCTCCAATTATTTTTCAGAGGTATTCTTTTCATTATGAATACTTTGTTATTAAAAAATTCATAGGCTATTGTTAAAGTTTCCTCTAGGAATACGTTCTGTTGATATATATTATATCAACCCAGTGGGTTGATTGAAGTCACTTTGTATGGAGAGAATTTAGTTTAAGTACACACCATCAATGAGATATTCCCTACATGTAAAGCTTAATAAAATTGCATTCATTGTTGGTATTATGATATGAGACCTCAGACTTTAAGTAACTTTTTTCTCATTTTCCTCTCTCTACAGGAGGCAGACAGTGGGGAGGAGGAATGCCGATCACAGCCCAGGAGGTATGTTTGTTCATTACATCCTATAGCATTTCTATAGTGTTTTTTCTCTAACTCTTTTTCAGTCTTGTCAGATGAGTTTGTCTTGGTTTTCCAAGATGGTTAGTTGATGTCTCAAAATGGAATTGCTTTAAGAATCCCGTTACTGACAGATTTTAAGTGGTGGACTGCATTATGTTGTACACGTGAAACTAATGTAATTATTGTATGGCAAGTATACCTCAATATATAAATTAACTAATTAACTTAATTAAATAGTAGATTTCTTTTTTATTTTTTTAAACAGAAAGGCCAATATTGGCCTAGCTTTGTCTCAAGTTTGTAAACCTATCTTAGGTAATAAAAAATCAAATTTTCCTTACCTAACTAAAGAACAGTTCAGCCTTCAGTTTTGTCCTTAGTTTGTCATTCATTGTGACAGGTTTTGGTGTTTTTTTACAGATTGGTTAATACAAAGGATATACTAATTAGCTTGTGTGTGCGTGCTCGATTGGTTCAGTCGTGTGTCTACTCTTTGTGACCCTATGGACTATAGCCCGCCGGGTTCCTCTGTCCAGGGAATTCTCCAGGCAGGTAGAGTGGGTTGCCATGCCCTCCTCCGCTAAGTAACTTACCCAGTCTTTTAAAATACAGTGAAACTTTTTTCCTTCCTCTCATGGAATAGTGGGCATTTTATAAGATACCAATACTTGCTGTCATTAAAAGAAAAGAATTATGAGAGATATATAGGATGTATATAATAGCATTTCTGTTATCTTCTTTAAAATGCTTTTCATGGTTATATTAAAGATTTAATAATAGTTTACTGAAATCCTTAAAAATTTGAAAGTTTGTAGCATTGTCAATGTTGTAATGCAACAAACTATATTTTATGATATTTTAGTTTCTCAAGATCGCATAGAATTCTACTTTATTTCTTGTTATAAGTACATTATTATACTGTGACCCAATAGACTATATCTTTTATATGAAATAA
This sequence comes from Madoqua kirkii, assembly GCA_006408675.1. NCBI lineage: Eukaryota > Metazoa > Chordata > Mammalia > Artiodactyla > Bovidae > Madoqua > Madoqua kirkii. The sequence continues at coordinate 54,163 of SJYC01079065.1, read as the reverse complement.
GTACCTTTTAAAAATATTTGTTTAAATGTCTGTGAAATAAAAAAATTTTTTAAATCAACTCACTTGAGGACATTATGCTAAGTGAAAAAACCCAGTCCCCAAAAGACACATACTGTATGATTCCACCTATATGAGATACCTAAGGTAGTCAGATTCTCAGATATGAAAAGTAGAATGTGGGTTGCCAGGGTCTGGTGGAGAATGGATGAGGAATTATTGCTTAATGGGTACAAAGTTTCATTTTGAAAGAGAAAAAGTTCTTGAGATGGATGGTAGTGTTAGTTGCACAACAGTGTGAATTACTTAATCCCCTGTACATTTAAAAATAGTTAAGAAGGCAAATTCTGTGTTATATGTAGTTTAGTATATTTAAAAAACAAATGATCTATTCATGCCCACTAGGTCCTTTTTATGATGGCTAATTCTGGTGATATATTGTCTTTCCCAGAAGATTGACATAAAAATATCATAACACAGTTGTAGAACTGAAAGTCAGGTTATGTATTCTTACCTTTTTGGTAAAAATATAAATAGATGGAATTCAGTTCCAGTCTTTCCTTTTGCATATTTATGAACTCATTGCTTTTCATCTTATGTTCTGACCCACTTTGCTGACTGGAGAATAAACAAAGCCGTGTAACATGCCAATATTCATTCATTTTGACTTACAAATGGCTGTCTCATGAGTCAGCCTAATAAAATTTCAAAGTAATAAATGTTCTCAGTTGTGTCTGACTCTTTGTGACCCTGTGGACTGTAGCCTGCCAGGTTCCCCTGTCCATAGGATTTTCCAGGCAAGAATACCACAGTGGGATGCCGTGCCCTCCTCCAGGAGATCTTCTCGATGCAGAGATCAAACCTGTGTCTCCTGCACTGCAGGCAACTTCTTTTCTACTAGGGCTTCCCTGGTGGCTCAGAAGGTAAAGCATCTGCCTGCAGTGTGGGAGACCCGGGTTTGATCCCTGGGTTCGGAAGATCCCCTGGAGAAGGAAATGGCAACCCACTCCAGTACTCTTGCCTAGAAAATCCCATGGACAGAGGAGCCTGGTGGGCTACAGTCCATGGGGTCCTCAAAGAGTCAGACACGACTGAGCGAATTCACTTTCTTTCTTTCTTTCTTTCTTTTCCACTAGTGCCACCTGGGAACCCCCAAAGTAATAAATAAAAGTGAGCAAAAGGAAGATACCATTGAAATAAATATTTGAAGTCCCAAGATACTTGTTTTAAGATAACTAGTTGTGGAAGGAAATAAAGTACCTTAGATCTAAATTTAGAAAAGACTTTAATTATAGTAGAATTCTCCCATTTCTGTATATTATCAACTGTAAGTAAGTAGGTTTGCTACTTCAAACCTAGCAATGAAAGTTTTGTAGCAGGTGGGGAAGAGAGAGAGAGAGCAAGCAGTGTGGGCCAGAGGAATATCAGAAAATATCCTGCTAAGTTCTGGGTCTTGGATAAATGGGATGTAGTTAGGAGAACAGAAGAGCATTCCATACACAGGAGGATGGGGAGGTGGGAGGATATGCCCAGAAGGATGAAAGTAGGTACTAATGTGTTCCAAGGGCAATAAAAAGATCATCATTCATATCTTAAGAGTGGAACAACTTTGATTTGGTAGATATTTGTCTAAAAGAATGCATGACTGCTGGATAAGAGTCTGGCAGTATGAGTAAGAGTGTTTTGCAGTATGAGAGGAGGCAGGAGAATGAACTAGAAGGCCATTGCAAGCAGATGGCTAGAGGTGGGCAGTCCTAACTGATAGCAGCATGAAGACAGAAACTGTGTCTTTTATCTCAGCATCCACAGCAATTAGTTGGTACTGTAGTTGGTACTCAATAAAAGCTCATTAAATGAATGAACAGGAATAGATTGGTTGATATCTTTACTAGAAATGGTATAGTTGAAAAAGAGAACTTGTAAGATGATGTATGAAGAGTTCACCTCTCCACATGTGAAACAACAGGGCCATAGTCAAGTGGAAATAGCTTAAAGAGGGCTGAAAGAAAACATAGAATTAGGGCATGTCTTTGTGTAAGATGTAATTTCAAATGGTGTTGGTTTAGTCAGTAAATCGTGTCAGACTCTTGTGACTGCCCACCAGGCTTCTCTGTCCATGGCTTTTTCAGGCAAGAATACTGGAGTGGTTGCCGTCTCTTTCTCCAGAGGATCTTCCCGACCCAGGAATCAAACTCAGGTCTCCTACACTGCAGGCACATTTTTGCATTGCAGGTAGATTCTCAGCAACTAAACTATGAGGGAATCCCTGATTTCACATGGTGCCATGTTACTAATGCATTCCTTTTGTAGACACATCTTTCTTCCAGATCTCTGTCTCTGGTACCTCATCAGGTTTTCCTTCTCTTGCCTTTGGTCTGTTTCTTTTTTTACTTTTGAGATATGGCTTCATTTCAGCCTGTTTAGTGAAATAATTTTTGTATGGATTTAAATATCATAATGACAGTAAATACTATATTGCCCATCTTTTGATGTGGAAAGGAAACAGGTGTACTTCTACCTGAGTGTGTGTTCTAGTTAAAGAATCTGTTAACTTAGAGAATAAGAGCATTATACCTAAAATTTTTTTAAAAGGTGGTAAAGAGGAAAAGTCTATTGTAAATATGAACTGTTAATTTATCCTCATATATATATTTCGGGAGGGGGGCTTCCCAGGTGACGCTATTGGTAAAGAAGTGAAAGTGATAGTCACTAAGTCATGTCCGACTCTCTGCAACCCCATGGCCTATACAGTTCATGGAATTCTCCAGGCCAGAATATTGGATTGCATAGCCTTTCCCTTCTCCGGGGGATCTTCCCAACCCAGGGATCAAACCCAGGTCTCCCACATTACAGGCGGCTTCTTTACCAGCTGAGCCAAGGGAAGTCCAAAGTCGCTCAGTCATGTCTGACTCTTTGCAACTCCATGGATTATATAGTCTATGGAATTATCCAGGCCAGAATACTGGAGTGGGTACCCTTCTCCAGGGGATCTTCCCAACCCAGGGATTGAACCCAGGTCTCCTGCATTGCAGGTGACTTCTTTACCAGCTGAGCCATAAGGGAAACCCTTGGTAAAGAACCTACCTGCCAGTGGAGGAGATGTAACAGATGTAAGTTCGATCCCTGGGTCAGGAAGATCCCCTGGAGGAGGGCATGGCAACCCTCTCCAGTGTTCTTGCCTGGAGAATCCCATGGACAGAGGAGCCTGGTGGGCTACAGTCCATAGGGTTGCAAAGAGTCGGACACAACTGGAGTGACTTAGTACACAGCACATGTATGTTTTAAAACTTTAAAACAATCTCATACTTACAGAAAAATTATTGATACTACAAAGAACTTTTTATTTTCTGAGCCACTGGATAGTAAGATGCCCCCATCACATCACTTTTCTGTTTTAAGAATAAAATGATATTATTTCACAGAGAAACCTTTTATTGAACTTAGAATATATGTGTGCATGTGATTGATTGATTTATAAAAGTAAAGCTTTCCCATGTGTTAAAAACCAGCTCTAACTGATGATAATGAAGCTCTACATCTTTTGCTTTTGGTCTGTCTCAAGTCTGAATCTCCACCTCTCTCCACATGGGTTGCTCTTCTGATCCAGAAAACTTTCAGCTGTTTATAAATATTTTGATGTGGCCACCAGGGGGTGTAGTGAGCTATCCTCCCATCCTCGAGTTCTGCCACTGTGTGCTAAGTGCACAGTTTGGAAGGTTCTTTCCTAGCCACTCGACAAGAATAAGAATTTTCTTTTCACTGAAGTACTCTTTGTTTCTGAAGAATGTGTTCACAGACTCTATTTTATATTTATCTGACATTTTCTGCTTCTGAGAACAAGAGGCATTCCTTTTAAATCTGATTTGAAAAACTAATTATTGCAGCCACAGTGAAATTAGGTCTATCTGTTAAAGCTAAATAGTTAGTTCTACTTTTTTCCCCCAGATGTTATTCTTCAGGGTATAAACAACAAACAAAAGTTACTTCCCATTAATTCTTGACTTGGCCAAACTAAATTTTTGAAAAGTTGTTTTCTTATAAAATTCTGGAGACTAATGAAGTGTCATATAATACCTATTGCTTCTGAGAGAGGATGCTGGGAAGATATTGAAGAAGGAAGCACCAGGAATCTGCCTCTCCGCTTTGACAGCAATTGCACTGGAGAATCTGTCTGATGTAACATAAGTTTGAGTAGACTTCAGGAGTTGGTGATGGACAGGGAAGCCTGGCATGCTACAGTCCATGGGGTTGCAAAGAGTCAGACACGACTGAGCGACTGATTGTGGAGCTCTGTGGTCTACTGAAGGCTTGCGACCTCCAAGGAAAGAACTAGAGGGTAAATTGTGATCAGTTTTAGCTCTTAATTAGTAACTACCCATCCCTCACTCTCAGCTGCTTGGTAAATAGCTGTGTACATGTTCCTGGTGTAGCTTGCATACAGCTTGTATTAATAGAAAATGGAGTGAGCAAAAAGGATCCTATCCTCCAGATATCAAGATATCAGGGATCTGTGATCTGATAGTTGAGTGCCACTTCTGACCATTGAGGGTAGACAAGGAGGCAGGCAGCCACTGCTGTGGAATAATCCCCCTTTTTGTTGCAAGCCCCTCTTCATGCTGAAGTGCTTCAGGGATTTAAAAGACTAGCACCTTTTTTTCCTCCCCTTTCACTTTTTGCCTTTCCAAGCCTTTTGAGAGTCAGACATTAAGGATGAGGACTTCAAAAACATCTCATATGGGGGAAAATTGAACATGTCTGTGTAAGCCTAGGAAAAAGCTCAGAAAAGACCTGAAAAGAGCTTAGGTTTACATCTCAGCCTAATCCTCGATGAGATGGCCTTGTCATTATACTTAGTTGCTTAGTCATGTCTGACTCTTTATGACCCTTTGGACTATAGCCCACTAGGCTTCTCTGTCCGTGGGATTTTTCAGGCAAGAATATTGGAGTGGATTGCCATTTTCCTCCTCCAAGGGATCTTCTTGACTTAGGGATCAAACCTGCGTTTCCTGTATGTCCTGCATTGCAGGTGGATTCTTTACCTGATGGCCTACAACAATCAGAAAGACAAAAAACATTAATAAAAAATAGTAAACCCTGGGGAAGGTGAAGAATCAGATATCCAAAGTTACTACATTATTATATTCAAATGTCATAAGTTCAACAAAAAAAAAATCACAAGGCATACAAAGAAACAGTAAAGTATGGTCCATTCAAAAGAAAAAAATAATAGAAACTGCCCTGAAAAAAAGATGTAATGAAGATGTACTATACAAAGACTTTAAAGCAACAATCTTAAAGACATTCAAAATACTAAAGGAAAATATGGAGGAATTTACAAAAATGATATGTGAACAAAATGAAAGTGTCAATTCCCAACCCAGGGATCAAACCCGGGTCTCCCTCATTTCAGGCAGACGCTTTAACCTCTGAGCCACCAGGGAAGCCCCCAGTAAGGAGATAGAAAGTCTAAAAAGAAACCAAAAAAGAATGTCTGGAGCTGAAAAGTACAGTAACTAAAAAGAATTTCACTAGACAGATTCAAAGGCAGATTTACCAGGAGAGAGAAAGGAAAATCAAACCTGAAGATAGGGCAATGAAAATGATCAAGTTTGAGGAACAGAAAGAAAAAAGACTGAATAAAAGCAAGCAGAGCCTAAGGGACTTACGGGAGATCATCAAGAGGACCAATATATGTGTCAAGAGAGTTCCAGAAGGATGAGACAGAAGGAGGCAGAGTAAATATTTTAAGAAATAATGGCTTAAAACTTCACAATTTGGAAGTTTCCTGCTGCCTAGTGTTTAGGTTTCTAGGCTTTCACTGTTTTGGCCCAGGTTCAATCCCTGGTCCAGAAACTGAAATCCTGCAAGCTGCATGGCACAGCCAAAAGGGGGGGAAAGAAACCTTCCCAAATTTGATAAAAGACATAAGTATCCAAGAAGCTCAGCAAACTCCAGGTAAGATGAACTCAAAGAGACTCACACTAAGACACATTATAATCAAATTTCCAAAAGACAAAGAATCTTGAAAGCATCAAGAAAGAAGTATATCATCACATACAAGGGATCCCCAAGGTTAGATTATTAGCAGATTTCTCATCAGAAACTTTGAGGCCCAAAGACCTATGAACCAATGCATTCATGTTCTAAAAGAAAACAACACTCAACCAAGAATCCTACATCTGGCAAAACTTCCCTTCAGCAGAGAAAGAGAAATGAAGACTTCAGATAAATAAAAGCTGAGGAAGCCTGTGACCACGAACCTGCCCTGCAGGAAATGCCCAAGGTTTCTCCTGCCAGGTAAAAATGAAAGGACATCAGATAGTAACTCAAAGCCATATGGAGGTATAAAGATCTCAGTAAAGGTAAATACACAGGCAGTTATAAAAGCTAGTACTATTGTAACATTGATTTGGAACTGCACTTTTTGCTTTCTACCTGATTTGAGACAAATACACTTAAATGAAAAAACCTTCAGTTATTAGTGTAAAAACTAGTGTTACAATAACTTTGCTTTGTAACTCCATATCTTGTTTTCTGCATAATTTAAGAGACTAATGCATTTAAAAGAATTAATAGTTTATGTTTTGGGATCCACAATAAAGGTGTTGTGACATCAGCAACTGAAAAGAGTGGAGACAGAGCTGTAAAGGAGCAGAATTTTTGTATGTTATTGAAGGTAAGCTGGTATAAACTGAATTTAAAGTGTTAAAACTTTAGGTTGTTAAATGTAATCCCATTATAACCACACACAAAAAATTAGCTATAGAACATATGCAAAAGGAAGTGAAAAAGGAATTTAAACACTTCACTACAAAAATGGCAGCTAAACACAAAAGACAGTAATGCAGGAAATAAGGAACAAAATACTTAAAGGCACATGTAAAATAAATAGCATAATGAGAGAAGTGAGTCCCTTCCTATCATAAGTTACTTTGAGTAATTTCTCCATTATGGGGAAGGGATAGTTTGGGAGTTTGAGATGGACATGTACACACTACTGTATTTAAAATAGATAATCAGCAAGGACCTACTGTATAGCACAACAAACTCTGCTCAATATTATGTAACAACTTAAATGGGAAAATAATTTGAAAAAGAATATATGTATATATAACTGAATCACTGTGCTGTATACCTGAAACTGTCACAACATTGTTAATCAACCATCATATAAAATAAAAAGTTTTTAAAAATACATTGAAAAATAAAATGGAAATTATATTTTTAAAAAGATCTCACCTTCCTCCAGAAAATTTTCAGGAAACTTTGAAAAATTAATAAGTTAATATACTAAAATTCCTAATCACTTCAACATTTATATTTAATTATCTCAGAAGATGAAGAGTAAACCATCTGATGGAGAGTTTTTACAAAGTAAAATTAACAAGCATTCATTAGAACTAATGTGTTGAATATTAGTATTATTTGTAGACTATTAGTCTTCAGAAAAGATCGGAGAAGGCAATAGCAACCCATTCCAGTGCTCTTGCCTGGAAAAATCCCATGGACGGAGGAGCCTGGTAGGCTGCAGTCCATGGGGTCGCTAAGAATCGGACATGACTGAGCGACTTCATTTTCGCTTTTCCCTTTCATTCACTAGAGAAGGAAATGGCAACCCACTCCAGTGTTCTTGCCTGGAGAATCCCAGGGACGGTGGGCTGCCATCTAAGGGGTCGCACAGAGTCGGGCACGACTGAAGCAACTTAGCAGCAGCAGCGGTCTTCAGAAAAGATAGTTCAAAATGCTTACCACACTTTCATCAGGTGTTTAGCAAGCAAGATTTCTGAAAAACAAAACTTTCCAGGTAATAGTGAAACCTTATCCCAGTGCAACATCTGTTTTTCAAATTGTAATGTAACAGAAAATCTATATAAATGTATATAATTTATAAGCATGCAAATACTTATACCTGTGTAATGACAGAAAATTGGGCATTATTTTTTTATCTTCACTGTAATAATATTTCTATGATAAAAATCCAGTTCTGTTTGAGCCTTCTTCCTTTCTATCTGTAAAATGAGGATTGCATCTTTTCATCTATCTTACAGGATTGTTGAAAAGCAAGCAAAATTGTTCATAGGAAAGCTTAATGAATATTCAGCACCAAATATTAAGGCAAGATATAAAGTGATAGTACTTTCACTAGTATTTTCCAAATTCTTTTCCATTTTAATTTCACAAACTCACAGTCTTATTCTAATTCTGTGCTATGACTGACATCCTGTACATCATTTAGTATTAAGATCATTTACTGAGGAAAAACAAGAAGAGAAATTGTCAGACTTCAAATTACCAGTAAACTTCTTATTTAGTAGAAACCTAGTGTTGAATTAGAAATGAGCATTTCCCATCTCTGAGTCAAATCTGATTGAACTTGGATGATTACCAAAAGTTATAGCTATAGCCATTGGATGCTAAATGTAAAACCCTGTTTAAAGGTACTGATCATCTTGCTTCATTCAACAATGAATATTTATTAAGCACAGGCTCATCTGCTTGCTTCTCTGACTCACTGCTATTCCACCATCCTGAGGCAAAAAGATTGTATTAATAAACATAACTGGCAGACTATTCTGGTATTCATTATTCACTGGGAATTTCCTCAAGCCAAGGAATCATTTGGAGGGAGAAGAAAGGACCTGTTATCGATTACCTAAAACAGCTGTTCTGCTGATACACCAAACAAAAGATCAGGAAATTTAGAAACTGTGTAAAACACGTAATTGGTTATGAGCCACCTTTGCTTATAATAATCCTTACTGTTCAGTGGGAAAATTCTCACCTCATGCTCTAACAGAGCTCTCTGCTTCCCTTTCCCAGCACTTCCAACACATTGTTACACATTATTTGTTGTCTGTTCTTGCCACTTAAACTGAGTGAGAGCAGAGATAATATCCTGTCCACGACTGTATCCTTAAATTCTGGCACATAGATGGTACTCACTAATTTTCTGTAGAAGGAATAAATGAAGAACTATACTTTCCACCCATTTTTCAGACTTTGGGAAGAGACACTTAGCCTCATTGAGCCCATTTCCTCTACTCTATAATAGAAAAAAGAATATTTTACAGTTTTTTTTTTTTGCAAGGATTTGCAAAAATAGACACTCAGCAAGAGGTAAGGTATTATAATCACTGTTAATCATTTTTATCATTATAATCTGAGCTCTTCTAAAACTAGGGTCATAATTTTATGTTCATAAAAAACAATTTGCTGTTGTTCAGTCGCTAAATCTTGTTCGACTCTTTGTAACCCCACAGACTGCAGCACACTTGACTTCCCTGTCTTTCACTCTCTCCCAGATTTTACTCAAACTCATGTCCATTGAGTCAGTGATGCCATCCAACTATCTCATCCTCTGTCATCCCCTTCTCCTCCTGCCCTCAATCTTTCCCAGCATCAGGGTCTTTTCCAGTGAGTTGGCTCATGGCATCAAGTGGCCAGAGTATTGGAGCTTCAGCTTCAGCATCAGTCCTTCCAATGAATATTCAGGGTTGAAGTGAACACATTTTTATAGTATTTCAGAAACCATCAAAATCACTAATAGCCTAGTTATTCATCCCCCCCACCCCTATACAGTTGATACATTAAAATTTTCAAATAAATTTAAATATACCTGGCAAGGGCAATGTGGGTTTAGGAGGGGGATTGTTTGTTTGCCATGCCCTGCCTCGTGACATGTGGGGTTTTAGTTGCCCTACCAGGAATTGAACCCGTGCCCCCTGCAATGGAAGTACAGAGTCTTAACTATTGAACCACTGGAGAAGTTCCAGGCCAATGTTTTTCTTGGTGTTTTGTTTTACAGAACATCCCTCTAAACAGTTGAAATATGTAATCAATAAAATCACTTTTAATATGCAGCTGAATTAAATGGTGATTGTCTTAAATAGATTGGTATGTAAATTCCACAGAATACCAAAATAATTTTAAGAAAACCGAACTCCAGGCTTTCTATTAAAAGGATGATCTATAACATATATACGTTACATACACACAATACTGCTGCGTCTTTACCCACATAAAGTTTTTATCATTGATACTCTCTGGAACAAGAAAATACAGGCCATGTAAAAGATAAGAAAGGCATATATGGCAGGACTACAAATAATTACATGTGAAAATATGATACCAGTAAGAAGTTAGTGTGTTACTGTTTTTAAGTTGGATATTTTAGTTTGATCCCTGGGTCAGAAAGATCCCCTGGAGAAGGAAATGGCCACCCACTCTTGTTCTTGCCTGGAGAATCCCATGGACAGAGGAGCCTGATGGGCTACATACAGTCCATGGGGTCACAGAGAGTCAGTTACAGCCAAAGCAACTTAGAGTACAGGTTATCTGTGATTGAGAAGAAGAAATGGTTCTTGTTTTTTTTTTTTTTTTAAGTAACCTGTTGGCTAGAAGTTACATATGAAATTCCAAGTCCCTTAACTGTATGTGATAAGGTAGCTATGCAAGAGCTTAAGTTTTAGAATACCAAATTCCACCATGGAAAGCTCATTAACTGGATAATTTCCGAGCCTTCCCCAACCCTAGACTTTTGTTTGCTTTTTATATTACTGTAGTTTATTTGGGGGTATATTAAACTTTCGATGTGATATAGCAGGAGACAAGCCTATGCAGATCTCTTTGGATGCAAAAATATGTCAAGAATGAGAAATTAAATTATCGTTTACACACACACACACAATTACATTTCTAGAAATTTCTGGAAAATAATTTCTGAGCCAACTTGATGTGAATCTTCTAGGTTCAAGTATGTGAACACATCTTTGGAAAGTTTTTAATATGCAGAGGATTCTAATAGTCTTATTGATATCTGTACATTTCGTAAAAATACTCCTGTTTCTTGAAGTTTAGACTTTAAATATTGTATCCTTTTTCAAGATCAGTTATTTGGACAATATTTTAATTTGTCATAGGGTTTTACCTCTGTCTATTGGCTTGTTTCCCTCACGTTATAAACATGGTCAGATCTTTATCAGACCAAAAGAAACTAAAATATCATTTTACAATACCATTTCATAACCTTGTTTTCAGCTCACACTACAAGTTTGTTTTGATTTCTGAAAGGACAGTCTGTATTTACTGCCTCCTTTGTCAACTCATATTCACTGTTTCACCCATGAAATCTAACTTTTTGCCCCTTCCATCACTCTAAATGCTGTTCTTGTTAAGATTGCCAGTGAATAATTTTTGATCCCAATCTTAAATGACACTATTGCCCATTCCTCTATGCAGTTCTTACCTCCTTTGGCTTTCTTTTAAAAAAAAATATTTATTTGACTTACACTGTGTCTTAGTTGTAGCACATGAGATAGCCAATCTTCATTATGGCATGCAGTATCCTTTGTTGTGACATATGGGATCTAGTGTCCTGACCAGGGATCGAACCCAGGCCCCCTCAACTGTGAGCATAGAGTCTTAACCACTGGACCACCAGGGAAGTCTCTCCTTTGGCTTTCTTATCATCATTCTTTGCTGGTTTTCCTTATACCCTCTGCCCACAGTATCTCAGTTGTTGGTGATTCATCTCTCAGAAGTTAATTTTTCTGCAGAGACTATCCTTGTCTCACTTTTATTTCCTGGAATAGAAATCTTCAACCTTTTGGAAAACATGGAGTTGTTTGAAATGCTAGGTAAAACGCTAGAATTTTTATTAGAAAAATATGTGCATACCGCTTAATTGTACATACTGTTTCAAGGATACTCGTGGCTTCCCATGCTCAAGTCTATGTATTGTCCCTCAGTGACCCTGTCCACCTCATTCTTCATACCTCTGTGCCCAGAACTTTCAAATCTGTTGAGTTGGCCAAAGAGTTTTGTTTGAGTTTTTCCATAAGATCTTACCTCGGATCCCATTTTAAGCTCTAAACCCTTATTTCTAACTGCCTACAACCTCTTATATCTCCTGTTATTGTATTTATCAGATTTCTCTTCCAGTTTCCTCCCCTTTTTAAAAAAGTTTTTGCTTGGGTATAGGTGATTTACAATGTTGTGTTAGTTTTAAATGTACAGCAAAGTAAATCAGTTATACAGGTAAGTATATTCACTCTTTTTTTAAGATTCTTTTCCCATCTAGGCCCTTACAGAGTATTGAATAGAATTTCCTGTTCTATACAGTAGATCCTTATTAGTTATCTATTCTATATATAGTAGTATGTCTGTGTCAATCCCAGCCCTCTAACTTATTCCCCCTTACCCCCCCAGTTTATTTTTTACACCTGTAAGTCTATTTCTGTTCTGTAGATAAGTTCATTTGTAGCCTTAAAAAAAATTTTTGTAGCCTTTTTTTTAGATTCCACGTGTAAATGCAATATCATGTGAGATTTGTCTTCTGTCTGATTTACTTCACTCAGTATGACAATCTCTAGGTCCATCCATGTTGCTACATATGGCATTATTTTGTTCTTTTCTATGGCTGAGTAATATTCCATTGTATATATACACCACATCTTTCTTTATCCATTCCTCTGTTGATGGACTTTCCCCACTGATTCCACCAAATTTGTTCCCTTGGCTGTGATTTCGCTGCATAGTAGGTAGGGACAGTAAGAATCTCATTCATCCATATATCAGTTCAGTTCAGTCCAGTCGCTCAGTCATGTCCGACTCTTTGTGACCCCGTGAATCGAAGCATGCCAGGCCTCCCTGTCCATCACCAACTCCCGGAGTTCACTGAGTCAACGTCCATCGAGTCAGTGATGCCATCAGCCATCTCATCCTCCGTCGTCCCCTTCTCCTTCCCCCAATCCCTCCCAGCATCAGAGTCTTTTCCATTGAGTCAACTCTTCACATCAGGTGGCCAAAGTATTGGAGTTTCAGCTTTAGCATCATTCCTTCCAAAAAAATCCCAGGGCTGATCTCCTTCAGAATGGACTGGTTAGTTCTCCTTGCAGTCCAAGGGACTCTCAAGAGTCTTCTCCAACACCACAGTTCAAAAACATCAATTCTTCGGTGCTCAGCCTTCTTCACAGTCCAACTCTCACATCCATACATGACTACTGGAAAAAACCATAGCCTTGACTAGACAGACCTTAGTTGGCAAAGTAATATCTCCGCTTTTGAATATGCTATCTAGATTGGTCATAACTTTTCTTCCAAGGAGTAAATGTCTTCTAATTTCATGGCTGCAGTCACCATCTGCAGTGATTTTGGAGCCCAAAAAATAAAGTCTGACACTGTTTCCACTGTTTCGCCATCTATTTCCCATAAAGTGATAGGACCAGATTCCATGATCTTAGTTTTCTGAATGTTGAACTTTAAGCCAACTTTTTCACTCTCCTCTTTCACTTTCATCAAGAGGCTTTTGAGTTCCTCTTCACTTTCTGCCATAAAGGTGGTGTCATCTACATGTCTGAGATTATTGATATTTCTCCCAGCAATCTTGATTCCCGCTTGTGCTTCTTCCAGTCTAGTGTTTCTCATGAGGTACTCTGCATATAAGTTAAATAAGCAGAGTGACAATATATATCCTTGATGTACTCCTTTTCCTATTTGGAACCAGTCTGTTGTTCCATGTCCAGTTCTAACTGTTGCTTCCTGACCTGCATATAGGTTTCTCAAGAGGCAAGACAGGTGGTCTGGTATTCCCATCTCTTTCAGAATTTTCATTAAGCTTAGTTTTCTTTAAATATGCTACTTTACCTATAAAATTATGAAAATATCAACCCCAAGGAATAATTGCTATTAAATTAGCCCACTTAAGGTGAAGTACTTTATAAACAAATAATAAATAATATAATTTCTTGTAATGTACTACAACAATATAGTCATTGTATGCCACTAAGACGAAAGAGTTTTAGTTCATTGTTCTTAGTTGTATGAAAAGAGCGCTAATATTGGAGTTAGGAGACCTATGTTTATATTGGTTGCATGACTTGAGATAAATACATTCATTCTTTGAGACTGTTTTCTCTTCATTAAAAAGAAATTAGTATTCTTATTGTCAGGTAAAAATAATAAACAAATATGAAAATGTCTCAAGCAGTATGCAAAGTTCTAGTATGTAGTAGTAAGTATATCACAGTGCATGCATGCTAAGTCACTTCCGATGAACACCGAACTGAGGAGAGTAGGTACCTGCATAGAGAACGAGCGGAAGGCTCAGAGAAATTCAAAGGGGTGGTGCGGCATGTTTTAATATTTCACAATCAAACATTAAAAGGCAGAGTTGCTACCTAGTCTTCTTTCCCCCAGCGAAGTATTTTTCACTTCACTTAAGATCTATTGTCCAGTTGGCCTTCCAGCTGAGGTGCTGTGAATCGAATCTGGCAATACTCTCTTCTGTTAGTTGATGTACTGGCTGAAGAATGATACAAAATGCTCCCTTTCTACTGAGAATCAGGAGTGTAACTTTTGCACCCTTCTTGATTTTTGTCTTATCCAAACAGAAAAAAAAACAACCACCTTTCTGTTTTATATTTAAATTCCTTAAAGATATTTGACATGGTTGTTGAAAAGTACATAATTGTATGTAACTGTGTAATTTTGCATGTTGATCTGATTTCAGAGAAGAAAGACATGGCCAGTGAAATGTGGCCAGGGAAGCTGATACATGAAAGCTTAAAGAGATAATGATGCTGCTCAGCCAGGTCTTGGAAATTTGATCAGTCTAAACAAACTGCATAGTACTACATTGCTTGTGAAAGGGCTGAATCAGTCCTGCTGCGATTTGAACTTTTGGCTCCTGAAAGTCTAGGACAGGCTTGAAAATAAAAATAAAACCCCTACATACTAGATTGTATCCCAGGCCCTCTACTGTATTCTCTGTATGGAGAAGGCATCTACCTAAAGAGCAGAGGCGGCAGAAAGACGAGGTAGTGAAGATGAGTCTTAGGGATTTCTCCCCATATCAAGAGCTCCCAGGGGGAGAGAAACTCTATCATTAACATATCAATTCCTTTAGGAAATATTTATGTAGAGCCCTAAGAAGAATGTAGTGGGGTGTGGGATAATAGATCAACCAACTAGAATATACTTAATACTTACAACTTGTCTGGCACTGTGCTAGGCTCTATGAAGTCCATGAGAGAGAGTTACTCTGTGTGATTTGTTTCATCAGAGAGGTAAATTATGTGGCACAAAACAGAAGTGAAGTGAAAGTCATTCAGTCATGTCCAGCTCTTAGCTGACCCCATGGACTGTGTAGTCTCTGGAATTCTCCAGGCCAGAATACTGGAGTGGGTAGTCTTTCCCTTCTCCAGGGGATCTTACCACCCCAGGGATCAAACCCAGGTCTCCCACATTGTAGGTGGCTTCTTTACCAGCTGAGCTATAAGGAAGCCCAGGAATACTGGAATGGGTAGCCTATCCCTTCTCCGGGGGATCTTCCTGATCCAAGAATTGAACCCAGGTCTCCTGCATTGCAGGCGGATTCTTTACCAACTGAGCCATGAGGGAAGCCCCTAAAAGCCTGGATAAAAATGGTCTCAGTTCAGTTCAGTCACTCAATTGTGTCCGATTCTTTGCGACCCCATGAACTGCAGCACGTCAGGCCTCCCTGTCCATCACCAACTCCCAGAGTTCACTCAGAGTCAACGTCCATCAAGTCGGTGATGCCATCCAGCCATCTCATCCTCGGTCGTCCCCTTCTCCTCCTGCCCTCAATCCCTCCCAGCATGAGAGTCTTTTCCAATGAGTCAACTCTTCACATGAGATGGCCAAAGTACTGGAGCTTCAGCTTTAGCATCAGTCCTTCCAAAGAACACTCAGGACCAATCTCCTTTAGAATGGACTGGTTGGATTTCCTTGAAGTCCAAGGGACTCTCAAGAGTCTTCTCCAACACCACAGTTCAAAAGCACATCAATTATTTGGCGCCCAGCTTTCTTCACAGTCCAACTCTCACATCCATACATGACCACTGGAAAAACCATAGCCTTGACTAGATGGACCTTTGTTGGCAAAGTAATGTCTCTTTTCAATATGCTGTCTAGGTTGATCATAACTCTCCTTCCCAAAGAGTAAGCGTCTTTTAATTTCATGGCTGCAATCACCATCTGCAGTGATTTTGGAGCCCAAAAAAGTAAAGTCTGACACTGTTTCCACATCTATTTCCCATGAAATGATGGGACCAGATGCCGTGATCTTAGTTTCCTGAATGTTGAGCTTTATTCCAGCTTTTTCACTCTCCTCTTTCACTTGCATCAAGAGGCTTTTGAGTTCCTCTTCACTTTCTGCCATAAGGGTGGTGTCACCTGCATATCTGAGGTTATTGATATTTCTCCCGGCAGTCTTGATTCCAGCTTATGCTTCTTCCAGCCCAGCATTTCTCACGATGTACTCTGCATATAAGTTAAATAAGCAGGGTAACAATATATATCCTTGACATACTCCTTTTCCTATTTGGAACCAGTCTGTTGTTCCATGTCCAGTTCTGTTACCTCTTGACCTGCATATAGGTTTCTCAAGAGGCAGGACAGGTGGTCTGGTATTGCCATCTAAAAATGATCTCAGAGAAGGAATAATTCGAATAGGGAGGAGAGTAAGACTCATGTATAGGAAGACAGGATAGAAACCACCTGATTATGGCAAGGATTTGTTTTGGGAGAATGGCTAAAAAATAGTTAAACTGATTGTGCTGGAGAAGGGATGGAGTTGAGAGTAATATGCCATAATGGCTGGATTATAGAAGGATTTAAATTACGGAGGATCTGAAGGCCAGAAGAAGAGCTTCCATGTGATCTAAAAGGGAATACAGAACTCTTTGGGGATTTTAAATAGGGAGTTATTATAAAAGTGTTTAACTCTTAATCATAACCTATAGGTATTCAGGGTTAGTCCAGTTGTATTCACTTAATCTGTCAATAGTATGTTGACAGATTGAATTGGACCCATCTCAGCCTACAGAGTGAAATTCCCAGTTGGCACAGTGATAAAGAATCTACCTGCCAATGCAGGAAATTCAGGAGGGTTCAATCCTTGGGTCAGGAAGATCCTCTGGAGGAGGAAATGGCAACCCACTCCAGTATTTTTGTTGGAAAATCCCGTCTGTGGGGTCACAAAGAGTCGGACATGACTGAGCACACATACAGTAGCAGCCTAATGTGTAGGCTTCTTATCACCTTGATATTATTAGCTGGTTCATCTTTTTCTTTAATGAGGGGTGATAATACCTACCCAGCTAGTAAGTAGGTTTATTTAATCAAATGAGATCATGATCCCATCATTATCCACAAATACAGTGAATGCCTCCTTCATGTAAGATGCTGTGTTAAAAAAAAAAAAAAAAAACTAGGGAAGCAAAAACTGTAGAGGTGTAAGTGCTTTGAAAAAATCTTATAATGAATATTAGTTTGACATACAGAGTTCTACAGGATCTGGTAGCAAGAGAATGGTATACAACAACCAGGTCATCTTACTGCTATATTTAGTACTGGGTTGCTGCTGCTGCTGCTGCTGCTAAGTCACTTCAGTTGTGTCCGACTGCCACCCCATGGACAGCAGCCCACCAGGCTCCGCCGTCCCTGGGACTCTCCAGGCAAGAACACTGGAGGAGTGGGTTGCCATTTCCTTTTCCAATGCATGAAAGTGAAAAGTGAAAGTGAAGTCGGTCAGTCATGTCTGACTCTTAGCAACCCCATGGATTGCAGCCTACCAGGCTCCTCCGTCCATGGGACTTTACAGGCAAGAGTACTGGAGTGGGTTGCCAGTTATTGTCAGGACCTGGCAGCTATAGCTAGGATCAGTTAGAGAAGGAAACACAAGGTGCAGGAAGGTAGGTATTTAAGGTCCCCAGGAGTTCTTCCTGTTGGCAATAGGCCTTTTCAGACTTAAACCTGTTCTGTAGTGAACTTGTATAATCATGCAGACAGTGTAGAATATTGATTAACAAAACAGATTCTTTCTGGAGCCAAATAACTTGCTGAATTCAAATTACTGCTGTACCTTAGACAAATCAATTAACCTCTCTGAGCCTCGTAAAGATAATCATAGAAGCATAAGGTTGTTTGTGAAAACTGAGATGCTTCATGTAAACATTTTTTCTTAATTTTTTATTTTGTATTGGTGTATAGCTGATTAACAATGTTGTGATAGTTTGAGGTGAACAATGAAGAGACTCAGCGATACATAAACATTTATCCATTCTCCCCCAAATTCTCCTCCCATCCAGGCTGTTACCTAATATTGAACAGAGTTCCATGTACTGTACAGTAGGTCCTTGTTGGGTATCCATTTTAAATGTAGCATGTGTACATGTCCATCCCAAATGCCCTAACTATCCCTTCCCCCCAACCTTCCCCCTGGCAACCACAAGTTCTACACAGAAACTCTTAATAGAGGATCTGTGCTGTGTGCTTAGTCGCTCAGTCGTGTCTGACTGCAACCCCGTAGACTGTAGCCCCCAGGCCTCTCTGTCCATGGGATTCTCCAGGCAAGAATACTGGAGTCAATAGCCATTCCCTTCTCCAGAGGACCTTCCCAACCCAGAGATCGAACCCAGGTCTCCCACATTGCAGGCAAATTCTTTACCATCTAAGCCACCAGGGATCTGGTACACAGTAAATGTCAGCTCAGTAAATATCATATTGCTTTTATTTTCAAGACTTTCTCAGCTCCTCTAGATTTTATTTTATGTTACTCCAGTTTATTTCCCATTTTTCTGTCTCTGTCTCACCCCATTTCAGGACATCGATGGTATTAAACCACATTTGGCTTGTTCATCTATAATACCTTCTACATTATTAGCATCAAACAAGATCTGAAGATATCTTCTGAATTAAAAATTATATTATCTTCAAAATAATTTAACTGCTATATATATTTTCTTACAGTCTAATTCTTTTAAATTATCTATAATTTTTTCATAATATTTTTCTTTATAATTTAACATTTTTCTCTAGTTTTTTAAAGTATATTTTACTTTTCTCATACATATACACTTATATAGACACATATATGTACTGCATTGTGCTTAGTCGCTCAGCCCTATCTATCTGACTCTTTGCAACCCCACGGACGGTAGCCCACCAGGCTCCTCTGTCTGTGGGCATTCTCCAGGCAAGAATACTGGAGTGGGTTGCCATGCCCTCCTCCAGGGTATCTTCCCAACCCAAGGATCAAACCCAGGTCTCCTTGCATTGCAGGTGGATTCTTTACCGTCTGAGCCTCCAGGGAAACCCAACATATGTACATATATGTTACATAGATTTAGTTTTTAATGTATTATGTAGAAGAGGTGTAGAAGAGAAGCTTGGGCCCTGAGTTAATTTGATAGATCATAGAGTGAGAGTAGACACAGAGATTCCAGTGGAAAATAAAAAACTAAACCCTTTAGGAAGGCAATTTGATAATGTCTGCCAGTTCCTAAGATGTTTAAAGTATTTTAACTGCCAATTCCACCTCTCGGTATCCGCCTAACAAATATATTCACTTTAAAGCCCAAAGATTGTGTGAAAGTATGTTCATAGTGATACTATCTATAATAGTAAAGACTGGAAACAATTTAAATGTCCATCAGTAGAGGAGTATTTAAATTATCTGTAATTTTAAAATGGAATATGAAGCACTCCTTTAAAAGAATGAGGTACATCTTTATAAACATGGAAAAGTATCTAAGATATAGTGAGTGATAAGTGTAGAGGGAGCACGAAGTGAATTATGGCTTCTGTGCATGTATGTTTCTTACAGAACAGCTATAACATATTATGTTTGCTTATGCAGGAAAAATTTCTGGAAGCATTAACAGTCATCCCTGGGAGTAGGATGATGGTGATGAGAAGAGTGACTTTTATTTTATCTTTCTACTGAAAAAAAAATGTTTTTGAGCCTGTGTATGAAAGGCTGTGTTTAAATTTTTTTTTTAATGTTTAAAGAGAGTGAGGATTAAATGGTTAAATGTTTTGTAAGGTGTGTTGGATGTGAAAAGTGATCTATAAACACCTACTATTTTTACTAAACAATAGAGTTGTGAGGGCTTTGTAACCTGAAGAAAGCAGCATTTCAGCATTTCTTCCTACTAGAGCATATGGTGGTTAAGACTATGGGGGATGAATGCCTTAGAAAGTTGTTCCATAGAAAGGATTGGAAGGGCTCGGTGACATTGTTTCACCCAGGGTTAAAAACTATTGTCAGATATTCTTTTAAATAAAACTATTAGCCACATAGTGATTGCAAAACTTGATTGCTTTGAAGAGCCTTTGTTTACAGAGTTTGGTTTATTGTATTGCATGAAGAGTGCCTTTGACTAAGTGGAGCAAGATACCTCTTGTTACTGTCTGGGCAACAAGTTTGAAAATTAAAGGTATTATCTCTAGAGTTCTAGCGTAGCACTTTACAGATTAACAGGAGACAGATTGTTGTGCTACTCTAGGTAACAGGCTTTTTGTTTTGTAACTCTTTAAAGTATTGGTTTTCTCCCTTTTGACACTCAGGAGATTAATTTACTATTTATTTCTCTAGATGAAGCCCTTAGAGAAAACATAAAAATACAGATAGGTCTTCTGATTGGTATAATCATTCTTTCTTATGACTGGGTATTTCAAAAATAAATTTATATACATTAATACTATTATTTCAAAGCTTTTTTTTAAAAATGCAAAATCTCAGTAAGCACTGCAGGTGTTATGTTACTACAAGATGACAATATGTAATTAACTGCCTGGAAAGCAATAATAGTAATGACTTTCTGAATGAAGTGGTGGTATATAGGGGAAGTATATTTGTATTTTAATTTCATTCATTTATCTACTTCTCATCCGAAATACAACACTTTCTGTTGTCAGAAGCTGATTGGCCAATTTATGGATGGTAACAGTAACAAAAATGGTGCTATCCTGTTCACAAAGCACTTGTGTCTGTGTATCTTAATAAACCTGTGAGGTAAGCATTACCATCCCACTTTAAAGAAACAAGGGCTGGGACACAGTAAGTGTTGCCCATGGACAAAGTAGCTAGAATCTAGAAATTTCTGATGTCACATTCATTGCCACTTTAATATTGCCCACTTTAGCTGTTTTTCATCTTGATGAAAGAGAGCACAGGGGATTATCTCTAGTTCAACATTTTCATTTTCTCAGTTAATAAACTAAAATGCACAGAGGACTTTACCCTAAGGTTGCCAGATTGACTTCAAAGTCCACTTGCTCCCTTCAATGCACACAGAGCTTTCTTAATGACCTAAAGAAAAGCACATAGGTCTTTTGCCTATTAAGGGTTTTACCTCAGAGAAACAGTCAAAAGATAAGATTACATGGAAGATTTAGAAAATAAAAACAAGTTTTTAATAAAAATGCAAAAATTTATGATAGTCCTACACTCTGGTCTAAGATTCTTCACTGAAGACTCCAGCTCACTGATGTTATTTCTGAAGTCTTCCTCAACCTTTCTGTTAGCTCTCTTAAGCTTACAGAGCCAGTAAGGCCAAAAGAGGAGATTTTTGTGCCAGGTACTCTTTTCAGTGCTTTATATCTTTCAACTTAATTAATCCTCACAATAACTTCGTAAATTAGGTACTAATACTGAGCCACAGATTAAGTAGCAATTTAAAGTTCATAGCTAATAGTGGTTCTAGAATTCGAGCCCAGTCTATTAAATTCTAAGGCCAGAGTTTTTAACTTTTGAACTATACTACTTTGTAACAGGCAACTTTGACCTTGGAGGACCAAATGAAGCAGGGCAAAGAGAAAGCACCAGTCATAGCAAACATCCTCTTCCAACAACACAAGAGATGACTCTACACATGAACATCACCAGATGGTCAATACTGAAATCAGACTGATTATATTCTTTGCAGCCAAAGATGGAGAAGCTCTATACTGTCAGCAAAAACAATACTGGGAGCTGACTGTGGCTCAGATCATGAGCTCCTTATTGCAAAATTTAGACTTAAATTGAATAAAGTAGGGAAAACCACTAGGCCATTCAGGTATGATCTAAATTAAATCCCTTATGATTATACAGTAGAAGTGACAAATAGAATCAAGGGACTATTAGATCTGATAAAGTGCCTGAAGAACTATGGATGGAGGTTTGTATCATTGTACAGGCAATAGTACCCAAAACCATCCCCAAGAAAAAGAAATTCAAGAAGGCAAAATGGTTGTCTGAGGAGACCTTACAAATAGCTGAGAAAAGAAGAGAAGTAAAAGGCAAAGGAGGAAGGGAAAGGTATAACCAATTGAATCCTGAGTTCCAGAGAAGTGAGAGATAAGAAAGCCTTGTTAAGTGAACGATGCAAAGAACTAGAGAAAAACAATATAATGGGAAAGACTAGAATATCTCTTCAAGAAAATTAGAGATACGAAGGGAACATTTCATGCAAAGATGGGCATAATAATGGACAGAAATGGTAAGGACCTAACAGAAGCAGAAAAGATCAAGAGGAGGTGGCAAGAATACACAGAAGAACTGTACAAAAAAGATCTTAATGACCATGATGATGTGGTCACTCAACTAGAGCCAGACATTCTGGAGTGTGAAGTCAAGTGGACCTTAGGAAGAATTACTACAAACAAAGCTAGTGGAAGTGATGGAATTCCAGCTGAGCTATTTAAAATACCGAAAGATGATGCTGTTAAGTGTTGCACTCAATATGCCAGCAAATTTGGAAAACTCAACAGTGGCCACAAGACTGGAAAAGGTCAGTTTTCATTTCAATCCCAAAGAAGGCGAATGCCAAAGAATGTTCAAATTACTGCATAATTGGGCTCAATTCACATACTAGCAAAGTAATGTTCAAAATCCTTCAAACTAGACTTCAACAGTACCTGAATCAAGAACTTCCAGATGTACAAGCAGGATTTAGAAAAGGCAGAGGAACCAGAGATCAAATTGCCAACTGTGCCTTTGACTATATTCACAACAATCTGTGGAAAATTCTTAGAGATGAGAATACCAGAACACCTTATTTGCCTCCTGAGAAACCTGTATGCAGATCAAGAAGCATCAGTTAGAACTGGACATGGAACAATGGACTGGTTGAAAAATGAGAAAAGAATACGTCAAGGCTGTATATTGTCACCCTGCTTATTTAACTTATATGCAGAATATGTCATGCAAAATACTGGGCTGGATGCATCACAATCTGGGATCAAGATTGATGGGAGAAATAATAGTAACCTCAGATATACAGATGACACCACCCAAATGACAGAAAGTGAAGAGTGGCTAAAGAGCATCTTGATGAGGGTGAAAGCAGAGACTGAAAAAACTGGCTTAAAACTCAGCATTCAAAAACCTAAGATCATGACATCTGGTCCTATCACTTCATGGCAAATAGATGGGAAAACAATGGAAACAGCGACAGACTCTATTTTCTTGGGCTCCAAGATCACTGCGGACAGTGACTGCAGCCATGAAATTAAAAGACACTTGCTCCTTGGAAGAAAAGCTACGACAAACCTATTCAAAAGCAGAGACATCACTTTGCCGACAAAGGGCAAAGCTATTTTTCCAGTAGTCTTGTACGGATGTGAGAGTTGGAACATAAAGAAGGCTGAGTGCCGAAGAACTGATGGTTTCAAACTGGGGCGCTGGAGAAGACTCTTGAGAGTCCCTTGGACAGCAAGGAGATCAAACCAATCAGTCCAAAAGGAAATAAACCCTAAATATTCATTGAGAGAGCTAATGCTGAAGCTGAAGCTCCAATACTTTGGCTACCTGATGCAAAGACCCAACTCATTGGAAAAGACCCTGATGCTAGGAAAGATTGAGGGCAGAAGGGGGCGACAGAGGATGAGATGGTTGGATAGCATCATCAACTCAATGGACATGCTGCTGCTGCTGCTAAGTCGCTTTAGCTGTGTCTAACTCTGTGTGACCCCATAGACGGCAGCCCACCAGGCTCCCCTGTCCCTGAGAACACTGGAGTGGGTTGCCATTTCTTTCTCCAATGCATGAAACTGAAGTCACTCAGTCGTGTCCAACTCTTAGCAACCCCATGGACTGTAGCCTACCAGGCTCCTCCATCCATGGGATTTTCCAGGCAAGAGTACTGGAGTGGGTGCCGTTAACTTGAGCAAACTGTGGGAGATAGGGAAGGACAGGGAAGCCTGACATGCTACAGTCTATGAGGTCGCAGAGTTGGACACAACAACTGAATGACAGTACTACTTTGAACTAAGTGACTGTGTTAAGTAGATTAAATCCATTTCTTAGCATCTCCAGATTGGATGAAATTCCTTTCCTAAGGTTCCCAACTGTCCCCAAAACAATCTTGGGATATTTTCTTAGGGTTTTATTATCCCATTTTACAGATGAAGTTAAGTGAGTTGGCCAGAATTTTAGATTATTCAGTGACTCTGTTAGAAGTAAATTTATGCCCTTTGGTTTCTATCCCACAGTTTTTGAGATTATAAATTGACACTGTCACCTTTGAGCCCATTCATTTCAGTCGCTCAGTCATGTCCGACTCTTAGCGACCCCGTGAATCGCAGCACGCCAGGCCTCCTTATACATCACCATCTCTCAGAGTTCACTCAGACTCACGTTCATTGAGTCAGTGATGCCATCCAGCCATCGCATCCTCTGTTGTCCCCTTCTTCTCCTGCCCTCAATACTTCCTAGCATCAGAGTCTTTTCCAGTGAATCAACTCTTCACATCAGGTGGCCAAAGTACTGGAGTTTCAGCTTTAGCATCATTCCTTCCAAAGAAATCCCAGGGCTGATCTCCTTTAGAATGGACTGGTTGGATCTCCTTGCAGTCCAAGGGACTCTCAAGAGTCTTCTCCAACACCACAATTCAAAAGCATCAATTCTTTGGCACTCAGCCTTCTTCACAGTCCAACTCTCACATCCATACATGACCAATGGAAAAACCATAGCCTTGACTAGACGGACCTTAGTCGGCAAAGTAATATCTCTGCTTTTGAATATGCTATCTAGGTTGGTCATAACTTTCCTTCCAAGGAGTAAGCGTCTTTTAATTTCATGGCTGCAGTCACCATCTGCAGTGATTTTGGAGCCTAAAAAATAAAGTCTCACACTGTTTCCACTGTTTCTCCATCTATTCCCATGAAGTGATGGGACCAGATGCCATGATCTTTGTTTTCTGAATGTTGAGCTTTAAACCAACTTTTTCACTCTCCTCTTTCACGTTCATCAAGAGGCTCTTTAGTTCTTTTTCACTTTCTGCCATAAGGGTGGTATCATCTGCATATCTGAGGTTATTGATATTTCTCCCAGCAATCTTGATTCCAGCTTGTGTTTCTTCTAGTCCAGCATTTCTCATGATGTACTCTGCATATAAGTTAAATAAGCAGGGTGACAATATATAGCCTTGACGTACTCCTTTTCCTATTTGGAACCAGTCTGTTGTTCCATGTCCAGTTCTAACTGTTGCTTCCTGACCTGCATACAGATTTCTCAAGAAGCAGGTCAGGTGGTCTGGTATTCCCATCTCTTTCAGAATTTTCCACAGTTTATTGTGATCCACACAGTCAAAGGCTTTGGCATAGTCAATAAAGCAGAAGTAGATGTTTTTCTGGAACTCTCTTGCTTTTTCCATGATCCAGCGGATGTTGGCAATTTGATCTCTGGTTCCTCTGCCTTTTCTAAAACCAGCTTGAACATCAGGGAGTTCACGGTTCACGTGTTGCTGAAGCCTGGGTTGGAGAATTTTGAGCATTACTTTACTAGCATCTGAGATGAGTGCAACTGTGCAGTAGTTTAAGCATTCTTTGGCATTGCCTTTCTTGAGCTCATTAGCTATTGTCAATTCAAGTGATCCACCCATGTTGAAATTTTCTTACAGCAACAAAAGTATGTTTATATCCTTCACATTTCACCTTTGGGTCTTCCCTGGAGTACAGTTAGGTCACTATGCAAGTCCCTAGTTTTATACGGTTTTACAGTGTTTATACCTTATGACACATGAAGACATAGTAGTGGAGTATGGCTTTAAAATTTTTTAAGTGCTATTAATATATGAGTCTACAAAAAATTTAATTTGATCATTGCTAATGCTATCAAAAGCCAAGTTAACATTTTAGAATATTCATATTTCTGACCCTTGAGATGATAGGCAAATGACATGACCAAATTCATTTCATATCCATTTTGTTTTTCGTTTTTTTTAGAGAAAGCACCTTCTGACTTCATGTGAAGTAGAAAACTAGCTTAGTTTATTTCATGCTGCTCAATTTAATTTGGAATCATTTTTGAATTCCCAGATGCTTGGGTACAGAGCACTTCTCCCTGGAGCCTTGTTTCCTGACAGTGGAGAGTAAAGGATTAAATTGAGCTGAAACTAAACTGATTGGCATTTTGACACTCTACGGATTGTGAAAAGAAAGAGAATTTGTTCAACTTTTAGAAACAGTAGTAGGAAGGATTATTTCCTTAAAGGTACCCCAGTCTACAGAGATGATTTTTTTTTCCCTTAAAAACCAAGACGCTTGTTCTAGCACTTTGCCAATTTTCTATATTACAGTTCAAAATGGGAATTTAACTTTGAAAAGCCTTTGAAAGGGCCTGGATTGGGGTGTTAAAACAGTCTCCTTCATTTGTTGAATGGCCACTGACAGGCCTTTTGAGGGAAAACAAAGGACTGTGCACTTCTGGGGTGTCACTATAGGAACCTATTTGTAAAAGACAAGTATACATATTTATGAAATCTTTATCTCTGTCGCTTTAAATGCCAGATATATTAAGTGCTGCACTGAGTAAACATCTCCTGCTGGCTTCTTTTCCTGACAGATACAGATGATTACCATGCCATCATCTTTCCTAAACTGCATCACTGAATGTTGACTTCTCTGCTGTGTCATGAAAGGAACTGGACTCACCTTAACAGTGCTGTTCCAAACAGTCTGTTACTTTTTTTTTTTTTTTAATCACTGCAGGAGGCTGTAATAAATTACAGCCTGGAAGAAGTTTCAAACTGGCAAGTTTGCCAGTTATTTAAAGCAATTTATTTTGGGGTGTATCAGCAGATTTTTTTTTCTTACACTGCCATTTGGGTGCCTGCTGACACAGCCTGAATAAATCTTTCAAAATTTTTCCTTCCTAGAGATAGATGAAGATCATGATATGCTGGACTCCAAAGTCCAGACCTTTTATTAACTCTTCACTTGCGAGCTAGTTCCTAATTTAGGTATCTTTTTCCAGCATGAGTTTGCAATATTTGAAGTCCCTCAGTGCCTTGGTAATAATTTTGTTTTATGGAAGGATTAACTTACAAAAGAATGATTCTGATTGTAGACACAGTATTTATAGTTTAGATTATTTCATTACTAGTGTTTTGAAAATTGCCAAAGTTCCCATTGGGAAAAGAGGTCTGAAGTTTTATATGAAACAAAGACTTATTTCTTCTTGATTCTAGCATATGCTTAGTAGTAAAGTGAGGTCTTCTTAATTTTAGTCTCTTTTATATTTCTAGTTCCTCTTATAATTTTTTTCTCATGAAAAAAATCCTTATAATAGTGAAGTCGCTTTTTTAAATTGTTAATTTTTGTCTCTGGAATTCTTATAGCATCTTATATTGATATATAGTTTAGTGAGGTATTCATAAAGGCTAAATATACCAATGCCCCAAAATACGTATTATGATCAGACAGTAAGGATAAGGGAGCTAACTTTTATTTACTGTGTGCCTGCAGGGGGGCCAGTCCCTTTTGTCAGCCACTACACACAGTGTGTAGGAGACAGAGAAAGAGATTCTCCTTTTACAAAGAGCTGGTCCCTGTTTGGGTGAAAGGCATTGCTCAGTGAGTAGTTAGGAAAATCGTAAAGCATCAGGGAATAGGTTTTAGTGGGGAAAGCCCTAGATCAGGAGTTATGAAACAGGAGTTCATATCTAAATTCCTATATGTCACTTACAAATCAGGTCATCTGGCTAGACTGTGAGTGTTCCCACATCTCTACAGTGAGGATATAATCTCTAGCCTGTCTTCTTCTCTAGGTCATTGCATGCAACAGTTCTCAATGTGGGCTGCATACTGGAATCACTTGGGAAGCTTTGAAAAATAGTCTTTTGGATCCCAATTCAGTTCAGTCACTCAGTTGTATCCGACTCTTTGCGACCCTGTGGACTGCAGCATGCCAGTCCATCACCAACTCCTGGAGCTTGCTCAGACTCATGTCCATTGAGTCGATGATGCCATTCAACCATCTCATCCTCTGTTGTCCTCTTCTCCTCCTGCCTTTAATCTTTCCCAGCATCAGGGTCTTTTCTGATGAGTCAGTTCTTCGCATCAGGTGGCCAAAGTATTGGCCCATCTGGATCCCAACCTTAAGAGATTTTGATTTGATTGGTCTAGGGTGCAGCCAGGCATTGGGATTTTTAAAATCTCCACAGGTGGATTCATATATGCAGTTAAGGCTGGGAATCCTTAGATTGTAAGATCGTTAGGAGAGCCCTTATACATATATTTACAAGCATTAGCAGATGTTAATTGACATCTCATACACTAGTCAAGTAATGCTCAAAATTCTCCAAGCCAGGCTTCAGCAATACGTGAACCGTGAACTCCCTGATGTTCAAGCTGGTTTTAGAAAAGGCAGAGGAACCAGAGATCAAATTGCCAACATCCACTGGATCATGGAAAAAGCAAGAGAGTTCTAGAAAAACATCTATTTCTGCTTTATTGACTATGCCAAAGCCTTTGACTGTGTGGATCACAATAAACTGTGGAAAATTCTGAAAGAGATGGGAATACCAGACCACCTGACCTGCCTCTTGAGAAATCTGTATGTCAGGAAGCAACAGTTAAACTGGACATAGAACAACAGACTGGTTCCAAATAGGAAAAGGAGTACGTCAAGGCTGTATATTGTCACCCTGCTTATTTAACTTATATGCAGAGTACATCATAAGAAATGCCAGGCTGGATGAACCACAGCTGGAATCAAGATTGCTGAGAGAAATATCAGTAACTTCAGATATGCTGATGACACCACCCTTATGGCAGAAAGTGAAGAACTAAAGAGCCTCTTGATGAAAGTGAAAGAGAAAAGTGAGGAGGTTGGCTTAAAGCTCAACATTCAGAAAATTAAGATCATGGCATCTAGTCTCATCACTTCAAGGCAGATAGATGGGGAAACAGTGTGAGACTTTATTTTTCTGTGCTCCAAAATCACTGCAGATGGTGATTGCAGCCATGATATTAAAAGACACTTACTCCTTGGAAGGAAAGTTATGACCAACCTGCTGCTGCTTCTGCTGCTGCTAAGTCGACTGCTTCAGACATTACTTAGTCAACAAAGGTCCATCTAGTCAAGGCTATGGTTTTTCCATTGGTCATGTATGGATGTGAGAGTTGGACTGTGAAGAAGGCTGAGTGCCGAAGAATTGATGCTTTTGAACTGTGGTGTTGGAGAAGACTCTTGAGAGTCCCTTGGACTGCAAGGAGATCCAACCAGTCCATCCTAAAGGAGATCAGTCCTAGGTGTTCACTGGTAGGACTGATGTTGAAGCTGACACTCCAATACTTTGGCCACCTGATGCGAAGAGCTGACTCATTTGAAAAGACCCTGATGCTGGCAAAGATTGAGGGCAGAAGGAGAAGGGAACAACAGAGGATGAGATGGTTGGACGGCATCACCGACTCAATGGACATGGGTTTGGGTGGACTCAGGAAGTTGGTGATGGACAGGGAGGCCTGGCATGCTGCGGTTCATAGGGTCGCAAAGAGTCAGACACAACTGAGCGACTGAACTGAATCGACATTGTAGATACTTTTTTCCCATCAAAACTTAAACTGTTTTGCTTAAAAAAAAAAAAATTCAGTTAATCTCTGCGTCTTCCTAGCCCGTAGCACATAGGAAGCCGTTGATAAATATGTGTTGCATTCTCAAGTGTACAGCGTTTTAAGTTTTAAGGTTATTTGAAAAATGGGATTTGTTTGCCATTCGTGTATAAAGCCGATTAAGAGACAGGACCTTTCTGTTGAAACATGCCAAAGAAATGCGAGCGTTTCTTGGCCATCCACACCCTATTCCACACCCTCCATCTCGGGCTCTCTTCACTCCTCCACTCAAGTCGAAGTGGCTTGGTGCTGACCCTCGCTCCGCAAGTCCGGACGCCGGCTGCAGGTCCGGCGTGTGCGACGAGCTCCGGGGCGGGGCTCTGGCGGGCCCGACCCTCCGGCTCTCGGGACCGCCCCGCTGGCGCGCTCAGCCCCGCCCCGCCCCGCCCCGGACGCGAGTTGGGGTGGGCTGCTGGAGGCGCCCGGCCGCTGGGAGTCCGCGGCCGAGCCCCACGGCTGCGGCGGCTGCCTCTGCGAGACCCGGCGGGCCCAGCTCGGCCGCCGGGAGCCCGCACTGCCTGCGCTTCCAGTCCCGTGGAGACCAACGCGAGCGCCTCGTGCCCGAGCCGGGCGGGGGCCAGGATGCGGAGCCGTGCGCCCTGAGCCGGCCCCATGACCCTAAGCACGTTGGCCCGCGAGAAGAAGGCGCCCCTCGCCTGCACCTGCAGCCTCGGTGTCCCAGACATGATCCCCTACTTCTCCGCCAACGCGGTCATCTCGCAGAACGCCATCAACCAGCTGTGAGTGCCGCGCGCCCTCCGCCCTCTGCGAACGGTCGCTCGGAAAGTTTGCTTTTTCAGCAGCCGCTTTTCCCAGCAACTGGGAGCAAGCAAGGGTGAAATCGCACCCTGCTCGCTGGCAACTCCCGGGACCCCCAGGGGCAGCATAGTAGGGTGGAGATGTAGAGTAACTCTTGGAGGCGGAGAGTCCTGAGGGTGGGAAGGCGGACAGAAGAATCCTTTGGGAGAATTTCTGGTAAACTTTGAGAGGATCTGAAAGTGAGGTCGCCCCAGGGAAATTGTGGTGACGGAGTGACAGCTGTTTGGCATTTTGGAGACTCGGTTTAAAGCGGTCAGTAGCCTCTCAGTCGCCGGCCGGAAACGCTAGGACTCCCCTGCGAGTCCCGCTAGTGCTCAAGCTCCCGTGTTGTCTTGTTTCCTTGCTTCAGATAAGTTTGCTTGTGACCGTAGGTTTGTGTTGCAAGCCGTGCACACGAAGAAGGGTGGTTCATTTTTCACACTGTCTGGTTGTAGTCTGGAATTATTTGATAACGCTGGATTTTAGTAGTGGTTTGTCTCTCTTTCTGTCTCCGCCAGTAGTAGTACGCGCTTACAACCGAAGCCTGCAGGCACACCTTCAGTCGCTGAAGTGCAAGATCCCGTTGCATCTTTAAATCATCACAGTTTTCAGAGTCTCTAGAATTGTTTCTCCCTTCCTTGGTGGTTTAGCTATTTCTGAGAACTGTGTGCTCAAGCTTGTGGTTAATCTCACCTCACATTTTAAAAAGGGCAAAATAGAGAAACTCTGATCTATTCAAGTTGCATCATTAAACTGGTTGAGAGGTTCAGGGTTACTTTTAGCTGGCAGCAGTTTGGTCTTTGTAGTGTGTTAGCTCCCACTCGGAGTCACCTACTGAGGTTTTCCCAGACTCTTGGCACTTAAGCCATTTCTGTCTCCCACCAAGGTCAACCCTAAAGACCTTTTTAGTTTCACGTCCAACAGTAGAAACTTTGCATTATCCTTATATTAAAGGTCTCAAGAATAGCCTGTAAAGTGATTTCTGTGGTGGTGGTGGTTTAGTCGATAAGTCGTCTCAGACCCTTTGCGACTCCATGAACTGTAGCCCTCCAGGCTCCTCTGTCCATGGGTTTTCCCAGGCAGGAATACTGGAGTGGGTTGCCATTTCCTTCTCCAGGGGAACTTCCAGACCCAGGGATCAAACTCACATCTCCTGCTTGGCAGGCAGATTCTTTACCATTGAGTCAGATAATCTTAAATCTAATTTATTATTTTAACAATTTCCTCTGTTACCAAATCAAATTTACGTTTTAACTTTTCCATTTTGTGTTGGTTCTTGGTGGTGTACTGAAAAAAAGCACACACCCAATATAGTGGTTTTACTGCTCTGTTATAAACTCCATACAATTAAATTAACTGTTTACTTTTTTTTTTTTACCTTGTAGAGCGAGGAGGGCAGCATATGGGATCATAGTTCCCAGAGGAGGGTTGTAACCAGTCCTCTCCTGCAGTGGAAGGCAGGTGTTTTAACCACTGGACCACCAGGGAAATCCCTGCACTTTACCTTTTACAAAAAAAAAGGGAGGCGGGGAGGGAGAATGAATAATCTGAAAATGAGTAATCAATGGCAAAATAAGTGTGAACAGTACTTTAAAAATAAAAAAGATAATGATAGCAACCCACATGAACATTAAGGGATACATGGATAAACATAATGTGGTTTGGGATACAACTGAATATTATTCAGCTGTAAAAAGGAAGGAAATTATGACATATGCCACGATGTGGATGAACTCGAAGACACCATTCTGAGTGAAATAGGCCAGTGACAAAGTATAAGCACTGTATGATTCCACTTACATGAGGGACTTGAGCATAAGTAGTCTGGTTGCCAGAGTTTGGAGGAAGAGAATGAGAAGTCTGTATCTAATGGGTACAGAGTTTCATTTGAGGAAGAAGAAAAAGTTATGGGGATGGATGTCGGTGAGAGCTGCACAACAGAGTGAATATTTAATAGCACTGAACTGTACAATTTAAAATGGCAAATTTTATATATGTTTAATTATAGTTAAAAGAGTAAACAGAATTTAAAAGGCAGAGCTTTTGAGCTTTGCAGGGGAAAGGAGTTTTGAATCTTGTTTAGGAGTTTTGAATCTAGTGTACATGTTTCTTTTCCTACTAATTAGTGTCTTGGGGTACATTTGACTTATTTTCTTAAACTGCAAAATGAAGACACTGTGGTTCTGACCCCAGAGGATCATAAAAGATTATGTGAGGTAGAGAACAATTTATAAACAAAAAACTCCTGCACAGAAAAGTGGGTAAATTGAAGTTAAACAAAAACTAAACTGCTGCCATTCATTGGCCACTTGCCACTGTGCTGAGTTTAGTGTGTATTATTGTCTCATTTAATCATCACAACCACCCTATGAACTAATTTATTCTGTTTACAGATAATGAAGCTGAGGCTTTAAGTGTTTGCTAATAAATGACGAAACTGTCCTTAGAATCCAGATGTTTCCTAGGCCAGTGCTCAAAACCACTGTAGAAATGGTCTTCTATCTTAGCAAATACAAGGTTGCTTTTAAGACCTATAGTCTTAGAAATTATCTTTAACTGCTGACATCTAAGTTGAAGTGAAAAACATATTTCCTCCACTTAGAGTTTTGCTGCTAATGTAGGCAGTCTTCTCAAGAATTCTCAGATTATTTATCTTTCATTTTTGTCTCTCTCTTGCCACTTTTTTTTTTCTTGAGAGTGTCTTGCTAATGTTCACTTCTTCTAAAGTGTATTTATTAGTACTGCCTTAGCCATCAGTTTAATATACATTTATGGTGTGGCCCAGTCCATCATCATTTAAAAATCTTTAAGGACCATTCCAAATAAAACCTTGAATTTTGTTAACTTAAACATGCACATTTTTGGTTCCTAACACAAAAGTTTTAAATTTGGGGTCCATGGTTACTGAAGCTATGAACTGTCTTTAGAAGTTTAATGAACTCCTTGAGATGATATAGAAATATTGGGTAGATACATATATTTTAAAAAATCAGGTTCTCAAAGTGATGTGATCTCATAGAAGGTGAAGAATCTCCTTCCTAAAGAGAAGTATGGTCTCTGAGGCCTGGTTTAGTAAAAACTTAGCTACTGTGAGTATTTCCCTGTAGTGCCAGATATGTAAATAGCAGTGATGAATGAGAGCAACTAAAAGGTTAAGAGTTAATTAAGGTCCTTAGTGAGTGAGTGAAGTCGCTCAGTCGTGTCCAACTCTTTGCGACCCTGTGGACGTAGCCTACCAGACTTCTATGTTCATGGGATTCTCCAGGCAAGAATACTGGAGTGGGTTACCATTTCCTTCTCCAGGGGAATCTTCCCAACCCAGGGATTGAACCTGGGTCTCCTGCATTAGAGGCAGACGCTTTAACCTCTGAGCCACCAAGGAAGCCTAAGGTCCTTAAGTGAAGACCAAATTTTAATTATCTGTTTTGGGGAGGAAGTACACCTGAGTTCTCTTAGCCCAGGGGTTCTCTTGTCTCTGCTGACAACCCACTCATAAGAGCTTTTCTTCTTCCTTTTCTCATTGTTGCATTGGATTTGCTCTGGATTTAGAAACCAAGTAAACCATGTAACAAATTCTATGAGAATTGTGTCAGCATAAAAAGACCTCAAGAAGATCTTAGGGGCTTTCCTATGAAGAAAGTTAATGACCTTTAGAGGAGGGCCTTTGGGATAACTAGTTTGGTGATTTCACATGCTCTTTCTTATTTCTTCACTTTTAATTGTGGTATGTATATACATACAGGTGAAATTAGAGTATAGTGTGGGTATTACTGTGTTTATTGGGAATTCTGTCGTTACAAGACTAAGGCCTTTCCTTACCTCATGTAAAACTCACCAAATATACTGTTATTTCTTATGTGCTCAGTGAAGAACATTAAGGAGTGATTAAATTAACTCTAGAAACAAAAAAAATAGTTACTGTTATATAAGTGTTAATCCTACTAGAAAAATATATGTGAGCAACCCAGAGCGGCATCTGATCAAACTTCAGACTGCTCAAATGATCCTGAAATTCCATACCCTTGCAGAGTCTACATACGGTTTCATATACAGCAAAATTTGAACATCTGAAAAATACATGAGCCTATTTTTTTTGTTTTGAACCTGTGTTATTTTTAGAGAGCCAACATTCAATCTCTGAGAAGTGAATTTGCTAAGCAAGGGGCCAAGGTTTTTCTAGTGTTCTTGTTATAAGCCAGACAAATAGCTTATCCACAAACAGGTAACTATTTTTGTGTCCTGAAAAGTTCAAGGAAGGATCAAGAACTAGTAGATAGAACACTGGCAAGGGCTATCATTAAAAGTGTTCCCATTATGAAAACCGCTGATCAGAAGTCTAGAACTTGAATGTTTGAGACATTGCTTGATTTGTTTATGAGGTGACCTTGAGCTTTTTATCCTTGACCCAAAATACTTGTATTTATGTACTTGGTTGCATATATGAGTTTGACTTCTTCCTAACTTCACATGAGTGCTTTCTGAAGCTTGAGCTCAGCAACAGAGAGCATATTGAGATAATTATCTAAAAGGTACCTTTCATAAAATTGAAAGATAGAAACAGTTTTATTTTTTGTGTTTATAATGCTAATGCTGTTTTAGTTCTGGAAGTGATTTCACACATGCTCTTCTCTGAACTTAAGCCTGTGTCAGAATCACCTGAATGGTTTATTAAAACACAGGTTGCTGCCCACACTCCCAGAGTTTCTGATTCTGTAGGTCTGGGGTGAGACTAGAAAATTTCAATTCCTAACAAGTTCCTAGAGGATGCTGGTGATGCTGATCCAGGGACCACACTTTGGGAACAAATGCCTTAAAGTATTCCTGTGAGGCAGATTGGGTAAGTCATCATTCACACTTTGTAGAGTAAATAAACTGAAAAATCAGAATGATGAGGTGATTGGCACAGGGTTTACATGATTTGTTCTTGGTAGAACTGAAACTAGAACCAGCATTTCCTGTCTCCAAATCTAGAACTCTTAACACTGCTGCACTCAAAGTCCTGATGCATATGTCTTTGTATCTGTGTGGGAACATTTCTTTAGATAAAATTCTAGCAGTGGAATTTCTGGGTCTGATGATACGTATGTGTTAAAATTTTGGTACATGCTGCCAAGCTTTGCAGTTTGCTTTGCCAATTAGCTCTTACCAGCTTATATACCTACATAGGTGTCTTTACCAACCCTGGTGATATTAATAATGATACTAGATAGCAGTTAATTTTTTACTGAGCTCTTACTGTGGGCCAGGCATTGTTTTGAGCACCATGCATATCATCTCATTCTCTGTTCTTAACAGTGTTGACTTAGGTGTTCTCCTCAGTTACAGATGAGAGGCACAGAGATGTTAAGTCATTTGCCTGAGATATACAGCCAGGATGCAAACACAGGCAGCCTCAAACCAGGACCCCTGCTCTTAAACACTCCTCTGTATTTCCCTTACTTTTGAAGAGCTTTAGGATCCTTTTGTATTTTTATTGGTCTTGTGCATTTTTCTTGTGTGATTTGCATGTTTGAACTTTATTTTTCTATTGGTATTTGTTTTTTTCTTCCTTTTTCACGTATTATTCTGTATATTCTGAATATGTTTAACAATTATTTTCCTGACTCTAGTGCTTGTTTTTTCATTTTGTATCTTCATTGTGGTAACTTTAATGTAGTAAAATCTGTCAATAATGTTCCTATGATTTTTCTATCTGGCTTTAAAAAAAAACCCTTCCCATTCACTCCCAAGATTATAAAAGTACTCTTTTGTATTTTTCTAGTGTGTCTACACTGTAAAAATATTTCACTTTTTAAAACTGGGATGTATCTTTACAGACAGACTTGGAGATAATGTGAATCCAGTTCCAGATACCACAATAAACTGAATGTGACACTAAAGCGAGTTACACAAATTTTTTGGTTTCCCAGTGCATATAAAAGTTACGTTTACACCATAGTCTACTATGTGTGTAACAAAAAACAGTACTTACCTTAATTATAAAATGATTTATTCCAAAAAAAAAAAAGCTAACCATCACCTGAGCCTTCAGCAAGTCTTGATGTTTTTGGTAGTGTAGGGTTTGAAATATTTCAGGGAACACCAAAATGTGACACAGAGACATGAAGTAAGCAAATGCTGTTGAAAAATGGCACAAATAGACTTGCTGTACATAGGGTTGCCACAAACCTTCAATTTTTTTTTAAGTGGTATCTGAAAAGCGCAGTAAAGTGAAACACAATGAAACAAGATACGCTGTTTTTATTGTATGAAGTAGAGCTCTAACTTTACTTTTTTTTCCAAATGGATAGTCATTGAGTCCAATACCATTTATTTAGTCCAGTCTCACTTCCCTGATTTGAAATGCTATTCATATTATATATTAAAATATATATATTAAAAAGTTTTCTCTCATACACCAATACCACACTTTTACTTAATATAGATTTAATAGACATTTTGGTATCTTGCATCACAAGGCCTGCCTCAGTGTGTGTGTGCTTTACTATCTTAGCTACCCTTGCTTATTTTCTAGATAAGTCTAAGAAACAACTTGTCAAATTTTACTTTTAAAAATCCTATTGGGATTTTGATTTACATTGTACTGAACTAGTTTTGGGGAGAATTAACAGCTTTACACAATGAGCCTTCCCAATGAAGAATGTGATATGTGTTTATTTATTCATTTTTAAAATGCCCTTCATTTAAATTTTATACTTTTACTCATATAGTAGTTAGACATTTCTTATTAGGTGTATTCATGAGTATTTGTTTATAAAGTTTTTGTTGTTCTTATGAATAAGCTCTTCTTTCCCATGACTTTTTCTAATTAGTCCCTATAAGTGTGTAGTAAAACTGCTTTTTATATTTGCTTTTATATCAGACCACCTAGCTGAACTCTTGGTCCTTATATCTAGCAGATATTTTAGTTGATTTTCTTGACTTTACTGAATGGATTATTATATCATCTATAAATGAGTTATCTCTGAGTGTAACTCTTTGTTGCTTCAGCTTAGGCTTTAGTATGTTAAAGAGTAGCAGTGCTCCTGGTCTTGTTTTCCATTGTAAAAGGGATGCTTTTTATGTTTTCTGAATAGATGTCTGTGTGCTATAAGTTCCAGCATAGATCACTTATCAAGCTGAGGGCATTTCCTACTATTCCTAGTTTCACATATTTAAAAATTAGATACAGATACTGAATTTGATTAGATTTTTTTGGCCTTCTATTGGAAGGATAATATTTCCCCCTTTCTTGGCAATGCAGTGACATTAATGAGCTGCAAAAGTTGAATCGTCCTTTAACGCTGTTTGCATTACTTGTTAACATACTGTTGGAATTGGTTTACTAATACTTTTAAGATTTTTTTCTCAGATATTTGTTGAATCTTTGGTGTTAATACTTACCTTAATTATAAAATGATTTATTCCAAAAAAAAAAAAGCTAACCATCACCTGAGCCTTCAGCAAGTCTTGATGTTTTTGGTAGTGTAGGGTTTGAAATATTTCAGGGAACACCAAAATGTGACACAGAGACATGAAGTAAGCAAATGCTGTTGAAAAATGGCACAAATAGACTTGCTGTACATAGGGTTGCCACAAACCTTCAATTTTTTTTTAAGTGGTATCTGAAAAGCGCAGTAAAGTGAAACACAATGAAACAAGATACGCTGTTTTTATTGTATGAAGTAGAGCTCTAACTTTACTTTTTTTTCCAAATGGATAGTCATTGAGTCCAATACCATTTATTTAGTCCAGTCTCACTTCCCTGATTTGAAATGCTATTCATATTATATATTAAAATATATATATTAAAAAGTTTTCTCTCATACACCAATACCACACTTTTACTTAATATAGATTTAATAGACATTTTGGTATCTTGCATCACAAGGCCTGCCTCAGTGTGTGTGTGCTTTACTATCTTAGCTACCCTTGCTTATTTTCTAGATAAGTCTAAGAAACAACTTGTCAAATTTTACTTTTAAAAATCCTATTGGGATTTTGATTTACATTGTACTGAACTAGTTTTGGGGAGAATTAACAGCTTTACACAATGAGCCTTCCCAATGAAGAATGTGATATGTGTTTATTTATTCATTTTTAAAATGCCCTTCATTTAAATTTTATACTTTTACTCATATAGTAGTTAGACATTTCTTATTAGGTGTATTCATGAGTATTTGTTTATAAAGTTTTTGTTGTTCTTATGAATAAGCTCTTCTTTCCCATGACTTTTTCTAATTAGTCCCTATAAGTGTGTAGTAAAACTGCTTTTTATATTTGCTTTTATATCAGACCACCTAGCTGAACTCTTGGTCCTTATATCTAGCAGATATTTTAGTTGATTTTCTTGACTTTACGAATGGATTATTATATCATCTATAAATGAGTTATCTCTGAGTGTAACTCTTTGTTGCTTCAGCTTAGGCTTTAGTATGTTAAAGAGTAGCAGTGCTCCTGGTCTTGTTTTCCATTGTAAAAGGGATGCTTTTTATGTTTTCTGAATAGATGTCTGTGTGCTATAAGTTCCAGCATAGATCACTTATCAAGCTGAGGGCATTTCCTACTATTCCTAGTTTCACATATTTAAAAATTAGATACAGATACTGAATTTGATTAGATTTTTTTGGCCTTCTATTGGAAGGATAATATTTCCCCCTTTCTTGGCAATGCAGTGACATTAATGAGCTGCAAAAGTTGAATCGTCCTTTAACGCTGTTTGCATTACTTGTTAACATACTGTTGGAATTGGTTTACTAATACTTTTAAGATTTTTTTCTCAGATATTTGTTGAATCTTTGGTGTTATCTTTGTCCAGCTGATATATGATCTGTAGAATGATTTAGGTATAGTCTCCCATCTTTTTCTACCTCTAAAGCAATTCTTTAGCAGCAATTCTGTACTTTAAAATCCTAGAACCAAGAGGTCCTACTCTGAGTGTTATAATTTTATGAAACTGTTTTGCCTTTACATTTTTTAACTTCTTTGTTCTATTTAATAAGTGTCTTTATCATCTTTGCTACTTTAAAATCTAGATTTCTCCTCTCAGAAATGGACAAAACATAGTTATAATAATTGGTAAATCAGTTACTGAAGCCACACATTCATTTATGATTTAAGAGCTTTTTATCTCTGGTTGGTAGGTAAAGAGATTAATAATAATGTTGATAGTTTTTAAAGACATGAGATGTCTCTCTGATTTTAAATCAATACCATTTTTGTGATTGTTTTTGATCCTTAAATAGGTAGGTAATATAGCTTTAAAAGGTAAAATATTGTGTAAAGTGTCATCAGTTAAGTTTGTATCAAGTGTATTAATCTCCCAGTGTTATGGTCTTCAAATACAAAGGAGAAGTTAATTTTCCATTGTCAGAGTAAAAGGACAAAATGTTGATAGTTTTTAAAGACATGAGATGTCTCTCTGATTTTAAATCAATACCATTTTTGTGATTGTTTTTGATCCTTAAATAGGTAGGTAATATAGCTTTAAAAGGTAAAATATTGTGTAAAGTGTCATCAGTTAAGTTTGTATCAAGTGTATTAATCTCCCAGTGTTATGGTCTTCAAATACAAAGGAGAAGTTAATTTTCCATTGTCAGAGTAAAAGGTACATTTGTGTTTTTATTAGTAGTAATAACTTTGTGTGACTTTACCCACGCTTAGGCTGCTTTAAAGTAAGTAGAGCAATAATTGGCTTGGAACAGAGGGGGAGAAAGCCCTCAACTTTATGCCACTAACTGCATAAAGAAGATGAGCAGGAATAGTGAGGTCGTGATGCACTCAAGTCAAGATTTCTTTGATAAAGTCTTAATGAATTTTTATTTTCTAAATTAATGTTCTTCAGATTGTGTGCTCTCTTGTAATCACTCCTGAAATGGGGCAATTTCTGTAGATTTATAGAGAAACCATTGCCCAAAGCCAGATAATTAAGGATGTTGTTATTTTCTGGCTCCAAGAGCTGTTGGATCTTGGAGTAATAGAAGAGCTAAACTGCAGATCCCCTTGCTCTGAGTCCCTTCTTGGATTTCTCCAGTAAATGTGAATCTTCTTAATTACCGTGTGTAGAATTGCCTTGGGGCAAGAGAACGGTGGTGTAGATGCTATCACCCAATGTTTCTGAATTCCTACATGTGTGCGTGCTCAGTCATGTCTGATTCTTTGCGACCTGTAGCCTGCCAGGCTCCTCTGTCCATGGGATTATCCACGCAAGAATACTGGAGTGGGTGGCCATTTCCTCCTCCAGGAGATCTTCCCCACCCAGGGATCGAAAGAACCACCATGTCTTGCATTGGTCAGTAGATTCTTTACTATTGAACCATCTGGGAAACCCTTCTGAATTACTAAGATGAAAGCAAATTAATAATAATAATTAATATCCTAACTACTTTCAGATAAAGTTAGCTTTGCAGTATTAGAATTGTACAGGATGTTGCTTTCACTAATGTGATTAGGTTTAACTTGAAATATGCTAAAAGCATCAAGGCGTTTTTAGGTGTTCCTGTGATTTGGAAAGGATGTAGTAAATGATTTATAAATAGATTGCTAGTACTGCACACCAAAGGGCTTATTTGGGCTCACTTCCTTTATCCAGGTTGTGGGAATTTGGCCACTCTTGTTTTCTGCATTAATCTGTTTTCAGAGGACTGTGACCCTTCTTTTAGTCACCTGAGAGATTTGGCGTTAGTTGTGTGTCTGTTAAAACTACAGAATCCAGAGGCTTGAATTACTCTCCAATAAAGAGAAACCTTAGTGTTAGCCTGTACTTGAGTAGGTTTTTTTTTTTTTTAATTGTAAGTTCGGTTTTCCAGATATAGAAGACACAGAATTATTAGTTGTTATTTTTTTGATAATGACCTTTTATGAAATGGTTCAAATTGTTGCTTGTGTTTTGGGGGGGAGTAATATCTACCTCATTTCATTAGGGCTAGGGCTAGAGATAGTTAATAAGAAAGAAAAATAAAAATTTCAGTTCGATTGTTACTTTCATCGTTTGTACTTAGTGTTTACTGACAAAGATTCATGTGGCTATTCATGATCCATAACAGCATATTTCAAGCCCTAACAATTCTAATTGTGGACTTCACATTGCTTGTCTTTTGTGGTGTCTGTATTCTTAAAACTTAATGCCACAGACAGGCTTGTTTACAACCTAAGAAATGTCAACAAAAGGCTGAACAGGTTTATGAGCTTAGCTTCTTAGTTGCGTGTCTCATCTTTGTTCTTTAAATTTTGTATAATAGCCAGTTGACCTTCATAAGGAATGAATTGAGTATTTCTCATTTTTCTTCACTGATTTTAAATAAGTATCACTTATAACATAGAGCTCTTAAGAGAGATGTCATTTCTTTGGAACTCTCCTCTGTTCCAGGCATCTTTAAATTACTGTGTTTCTCTCAAAGTTAATATATCCAGTTCTTAAGAACACCAAAAAAATTTTGATTTGCTATTATTATATCATCTTTATTTTGGGGGAAAATTTAGTTGGAGAAGTTGGAACATCTATGAGGTAATGTGAATTCTCAGTGTCAGTTTTTCTTCCTAGGAGGGGAGTGAAATAGATTCTGACAGTGTATGAAACTGAACTTTTTGGTCATCCCTTTGACCAGATTTGGTGTAGATCATTTTATCAACCCCACCTCTGTGATGCTCATTCCTCCTCAATGAAATTTCACACTCAATTCTTGAAAGGTATCTTGGATCACTCATTCAGTGTCTTGTCACTTGTTATTGTGGCTGATATTAATAGC
The DNA here is from genome assembly GCA_006408675.1 of Madoqua kirkii. Lineage (NCBI taxonomy): Eukaryota > Metazoa > Chordata > Mammalia > Artiodactyla > Bovidae > Madoqua > Madoqua kirkii. The sequence goes on along the minus strand of SJYC01079065.1, from coordinate 11,960 downwards.
CTGGTGTGTGGAATGAAACAGACCTGAATTTCAATCAGTTTCACTACCTACAGGCTGAGCGACCTTCAACTTATAACCACCATGAAAGTTGGTTTCCTCACCAATAAAATGGAGTTTATAGTGTCTATTAATATTAATATAGTTTGGGCTTCCCAAGTGGCGCTAGTAGTAAAGAACTCACCTGCCAATGCAGAGGACATAAGAGACCAGTTTCGATCCCTGGGTTGGGAAGATCACCTGGAGAAGGAAATGGCAACCCACTCCAGTATTCTTGCCTAGAGAATCCCATGGACAGAGGAGCCTGGCAGGCTACAGACCATGGGGTCACAAAGAGTCGGACATGACCAAAGCGACTTAGCACGAAATGTAGTTAATTTAATTAAGTGTAATATTTATAAAGTACTGTAGACAGTAAACATTCAGTAAATGACAGCTAATATGTTTGCCCTTTTGAACATGAAGCAGAGTATAGGAGAAAGAATTAAGAGTGGTATGACAGCCTGCTAGGAGAAATTCCACTGTTTGCATCATATTCTGGGCAAAGGATGAGATATACAGAGAAATACAAGACATGGTTCCTGTGGCCAGGATACTCAGTCTGCTGAGAGATATAAGACAGATTAATTAAAGGATAAATAAGACCACGATTCAGCTAAGTGCCAGACGAATGGTGCAATTGGTGCTCTAAGTATTCAGGGGACAAAAAGTTATTGTAAGTGAGCCGATTAGTAAAGACTTTATGGTAGGATTTGACATCTGACCTTTATTTCTGGCCCTCTTACCTGTCTTGATTAGTATAAGCAGAGGTAAAGGGTACTTGAGCCGTGACAGAAAAGGAAGACTGATGTAGCAGATGTCACAGCCATAAAGAGTCAGTGAATGACCGCTGTTAATCATTTGTGGTAGGAAGGAGAAATCCAGAAAGACTTTTGTAAAGACCGATCATGCTCTTTAGAAAATAGCTTTGAGCATATTTTGGATGTATCATGTGGGCAGAATTTTAATCAAGTTTTTATCGAGTACCCACAGACTACACAGCACAGTAACCAGCATTTGCAGACTCTACATAGCTTATTTAGGAAGGCTGCCAATTTTACAAAGGCTGTTGTTGAATCAGTACCAGTGGCTGGGAGCGCACTGTGAAATCCCCACAGGCAGCAAGAGAACAGAAATCATGAAACTATCTGCTAGTGGTTTTATGGTTAAAAAGAAAGGAAGAAGGGAAGAGAGGAGGAAAGAAACACATTCAAGTAACCCAAAGCAAAACCTCATTGCCTGTTTCTCCAAGTGCTGAGCTCTAGATATGGTTACATCAGCACCATGTGGTAGGCAGGGTGGTTCCCACTGGCACAGAGAAAGGGCTCACTCCATTTACAGTGGTGTGAGCTATAGGGGGAAGGGTGTGCTGATTTTGTTTTTAATGGCTTGGCTACCAGTTTAATGGCCTGGTTGTCAATTAATGGTTCATCTTCGTGTTCTATAAGCAATATACAGCTCCTTAGTTTTAAGTACACATAGAAACCATCCCAGTGGACAGGGGACTCTTTTACATGTATATGAGTGAGCCTATGATCAAACATCAATTAATAAAGGCCAAGTCTCATCACAAGGAAACGTTTTTTCTGTTTCTTTAATTTTGTATCTATACGAGATGATGGATGTTCACTAAGCTTACTGTGATAATCATCTCATGATTTATTTAAGTCTCATCATGCTATACAGTGTGTCAATCATATCTCAGTAAAACTGAAAACAAACCAAAAACTAAAAAATAAAGACCAAGAACTGTATAAATGCCAGGTTATACAAGGCCCAAATTATGATAGTTTAGTAATACTGATTCAAAGAAGAGTTACTGCAGCTACTGAGAATTTAGCAGATTGTGCCTTGTTATACTCTGCTGCACTGATGGCAAACAGAGACTGTATATATTTCCATTTAGTGATTCTAACTAAATAAATTTAAACCCAGTGTAATTTTTTTCCCCAAAGTTGAAGAAACACTGACGATTGTAGACTGGCTTGTTATGATCTCTCTATAGATTGAAATCTGTGGTTTTAGTCTTACTTTATTTCTTACCTCCTTGGAAATATATTTGAGCACATCTGTTGAGCTTGGGGCCAGTTCACTTTTGTGTCTCACCTGTGGTCCATCTCTGTTATGATGGAAGTCCACTGTGCTCACACTGATGGATGTCTTCATTGCTGTTTTAGACAGACACTTGGAGTTCTCAGCAAGGCCATATGCCTTTTAGTCAGAAAATGATGATGTCGTAAGAATGTTTACGATGCTTTTTAAAGAATGACAACACCTAATCTCTCCCTCAATTAAAGTCAAAATCAACCAGAAAATATTGAATATCAGTGTTCTTCTTTATGGCAGTCTTGCAAGTCAGTTTGGGGCATTTTTCAAAGGGCAAATCTCTATGCTTTAAAAACTTGCCTACCTTATGCACTGTAAAGTTGATAATATCTCATTCCTTACCACCTACTCAGCTTAAACGTGAACTTGTCCTGAGTGAGTGATTTTCTTAATGGAACTGGTCTTACTGGTACTTAAAATCAACAAAGCAAAAGTATTGGCTGTTTTTTTAATATTGCAGATAATTCATGCTTATGATAGAAAAACCAGAAATCCTCCTCTCCCCCAAAAGCATTACCTTTATTCTTATTTTCCGAAGATGTTTACTGTTCTGTTAATAGCCACAATTTTCTCTGTATTATATCCTTTTAAAAATGGGATTGTCTTCTATAGTCTGCTTTGTAATCTGTTTTTTTTTTTTTTTTCACTAAACATATTGGGAACATCCTGCCATTGTCCTCAAATGCGTTTCTTTCATATCCTTTCTGAGAGTTATTTGTTTTCCATAGAACTGAATTCTGCCCTATTGTTGCACAGTTTGATTGTGTTGAGTTTTTTTTGCAGTTATAAACAAAGCCTCATTGAATGAATATCCTTGTGTCTAAATCTTTGCACATGTCCCTGAAGGAAATACCCTAAAATTCAATTCTGGGATTGCCAGACCAAAGGGTATACGTATCTCTAGAACTTTTGGTACAGACTGCCAATCTGCTCACCAAAAATGTTGTACCTGTCTACAATTTTAGTAATTGTACCTCTAGCAATTTAGTAATTCATTTTCATAGTTCTCCTGAAATAATAAAAAGTAAAATCAAGGTAGAAGCAATTTTATCTTTCAATTCATCTGAACCAATTGAAGACATAGGGAAATTGATCCTTATTTGTCTTTCCTATCAGGAGTCGCTTTCATTCCCAGTCACTGATGGAAAATAATTTGTAAGGTATTTGAGTAGAACTTGCCAGAAGATGAAATAATAGTACATTGATAAGATGAGGGAAAACTAATTATCCATAGATGGTGTTGAATATACATGTAGTGTTTGTGAATTTAGGTTTGTGTCCCGTGTTGTTTTTCTAATTCTAAAATCATCACCATTTTTGATTTACGGATTTTTGAGCCAAAAGATAACTGACTGACTTAAGGTCCTGCAGCAAATTAACCTTGAACAGCATTTCATTGTTTTCTGTTTAGGAAGTGTTAAGTGGTATTGAGATTTCCTAAAGTTCTGTATTACTAAGAATTGCTGCTGCTGCTGTTCATTTGCTCAGTCGTGTCCGACCGAATCTTTGCAACCCCATGGACTGCAGCATGCGAGGCTTCCCTGTCCTTCCCTATCTCCCTGAGTTTGCTCAGATGCATGTCAATGCTGCCATCCAGCCATCTAAAAAAAAAGATCATATATATCTTAGTTTGTTAATGCTTGTAACTAAACTTGTTAAGTTAGAATTTCCTCATCTGGTTTGTAAAAGCCAGTGTATATTTCTCAGAGTTGGAGAGAGAAACTTTTTAGGGAGCAAGCCATTTAAAATCTTGGGAAAAAAAAAAAAGTTTTTATCTTTAAGGCTTTTTGAGTATTGAATATAGGAGAAAGGAGAAGAGTTATATGCATTTTCTAAAGCTCTTAAAGAATCTTACTTTGAATGTCCGTGCAGATCTAAACAGTATCCGACAGAGGAGCCTGGTGGGCTACAGTCCACGGGGTCGCAGAGAGTCGGACACGACTGAGCGACTTCACTCACTCAGAGGGGCTTCTGACCGCCTTAAAGAAAAAAAGACGGGAAGGAGAAAGGAATTTTAGAACGCAGGCCACACTTGCCTGCTGGATTCATTAGCATTGGTTGCCTGCCTCTATTTGAAACTGAGCTCTCTCCTTAATGAAGGTGTGTGTTTAAGTCACAGGCAGAGAAAGTTTTGGGGTGAAATTTCACTGTTTTGTAGTGGCAGCAGTCCTGGACATGCTGCTGGAACACAGAGGATGAGTTCAGCACCTTCTCTACAGATAGGATCTCTGCCCACAGCTTGTCTCTTTTACATAGCGAGCCTTTGTTCACTGGAAAGTGGACATCTGTGAGTTGGCCAGTCCAACTCCTGTTGGAGACTGAAGGTGACTGATAAGGAGTCCAAAGGTCACAAGGGACCAGTATGGGGTCAGTCTGGCTTTAAAGGGGAAAAAGGGAGGCCTCAAAAATTGAATTGCCTTGTGGGAAAGGTTCAGTTCATCAGCTTCAGCCTTTCAGCTTCAATCAGAGAAAAGCCACCAGCTGTCTCTCAGTCGAAGGAGCAGGAAAGAAACAAAACGTTATTTAAAGGGTGTGATTTAATTGAACTGGATTGTGTTAGGGCTTTCACTCCAGAGACGATTTCTGTGGTGCTGTCACTCTGCTCTGAGTACTGTGAGGCAGCAGATAACCAGATCAAAAACTGAAGGTAGTCCGCAGTCACTCGGGTCTTTTGTTGGATTTCAGAATGAAACGTCACATGAGCTTCAGGTATTTCACTTGCTAACATCACCATTTGGCCTGTTATTAGAACGTGATGGGCCACAAAATAGGAAAGGCAAATAATATTTGCATTTCTAATTTGGTCTGCTGCTTTTTAATTGAATTGGCTTTTATTAGGTATTTTGCTAACTTCAGAATTCTGATACTACAAATAGGTGATCACCAACCTAATTAAAAGTCTGCTACTGCTACTGCTGCTGAGTCACTTCAGTCTCTCTGTGCGACCCCATTGCCGGCAGCCTGCCAGGCTCCCCCGTCCCTGGGATTCTCCAGGCAAGAACACTGGAGTGGATTGCCGTTTCCTTCTCCAGTGCATGAAAGTGAAAAGTGAAAGTGAAGTCGCTCAGTCGTGTCCAACTCTTAGGGACCCCATGGACTGCAGCCTACCAGGCTCCTCCATCCATGGGATTTTCCAGGCAAGAGTACTGGAGTGGGGTGCCATTGCCTTCTCCGAATTAAAAGTCTACTTGTTAATAATTGTCCTTTAAGTTAGCAGTGGTCTTTGTATGCAGTCATTGAGGTTGTAAGCGATTGTCCTTGTCCTCTAGTCTAGTGGAAAGACTACGAGCAGAACTAGCTACATAATTTGCAGGGCCTGGCAGCTAATGAAAATAGGGGGCCCCCCGTTCAAACAGCATGAGAGCATTGAATCAAGTGCAAGGCCCTTTCAAGCACTGACTTATGTGGCTGCACAAGTCACATATCCATGAAATGGGCCGTGACCTTGAGTATGAAATTAAATAGACTCATGGTCAGAACTTGGTTACTTATTCCACTTGCTACCTGTTCTTTGCTACTAATTTGTGTCTTTCTGAACCTGTTTCGCTTTCCATTTTCTATCTTTTCTGTCTTTTCCTGTTCTGTTCCATCCTCTCACCAAAGTTGGAGAACTTGCAGAAAGAATTGGGAGCACGTATATTCTGTCTGTAGTCCATGTGAACACATTCTGTAATACTACTTCCTTCCATTTTGCTGGTGAAACAAACAAGATTAGGATTTTCTCTAAAAGAAGGTAATCAATTTAACTAAAATTAAATATTCTGTGTTAAAGTTTAAAAAGTGCTTTCATAATTAACATTTGATTCGAACAATTACACTTTTGAGGTAGCACCCCTTCACACACATTTTATGTCAGTAGATTAGAAATATAAGCTTCAGAGAGGTTGAGAGATTTTTTTCAAGGTCAGCCAGCTGATAACGTGAGATTCCAGTCCATCCCTTTTCATGTGGTGCTTCCTCACTATTTCATTCTGCCTCTGCAGTTATGCAAGACCAAGGGTTAGGTAACAGAGTAACTTACTTTCTCAAAATTGATCTGATTTACAGAATTTTCTGCCAGTTTTCCAAAAATAACTGCTGGGATATAATCATTAATATTTGCAACACGTTTTTGCTTCTTTTATTGCCTATAACCCTTTGAAGTATATTTTTGCATCATTTTAAAGGAAAGACATTGACGTTCAAAGATATTAAATGACTTGTTCAGGTTATGTAACTAATAAATTCAAGAGCAGTGACTAACATCCAAGTCCTCTTTATAACTCATGATTTTTTACTGTGCTGTATTTGCCTCTGATTAATTTTGTATCTCTACTTGCTAAATACTTGTTCATTTATGCATTGATCACCTACAATGTTCTAGGCACTGGGAATGATCCAAAAAGACTAACTCTGAGCTCTTAGAACTTACATTCCAGAATGTAAATAATCTATTGTAAATAATCAGTTTATGATACAGTTTGTAAAGAAAAAGTAAAGCAAAATAAAAAATGAAAAGTAACCTGGAAGGAGTGCTGCTTTAGAGAAAATGGTCAGTAAACTGATAAAATTTTTGAGCCACAAATTAAAGGGTATACATTTGGTATAAATAAATAAAATTATTTCTTAGGTATGACAGGCAATCTAAATAAAATATGAGGCAACTGTATTTATGAACATAATAGGAACAGATAAAGATTGTTAACTTAAATAAGCATTAGCCTTCATGGTAGTTATAGCTTGCCTTTAATCCTCTCTCCCATGTAGCATGGATTCTAAAACCATAAGTTCAAAAAAACCTAAATCTAGTCATTTCCTTCATGCTGAGTCAGTAGCAAATAAAGCAGTGTTTAATGTATTAGTGATGTTGGATTGTTCACACTGTTAGAATACAAGGACTGTAACAGCATGCTGCATGAAATGGCATTCTCTGGGTAGCTATTAAAAAATTCCAGAGTATCCAGCAGGTTTCGGAAATGCAGAACTTCACTGGTCAGATTTGACTTTAATGGATTTCAAAATCTTGTCCAAAATCTTCGATTGTGCTGAAATCCTTTTGTATCTGGTACTGCAGGGCTTTAGTAGGTAAACTTCAGCCTAATGCTTGGGAATCTTTGCGATATAAGCAGGTTGATTGTAGAGGGATTTCCAGAGGCAAGGAGGCAACGTTATGAGGCAGGTAAGAGGGCTTTTCATAGGATTTGCCCGTTGTGTGCTTTAGAATGGCAGGAGTCCAAAGTATTATATTAATAGAAGACCCTTAGAAAGTCCCAGCCTTATCTATTCATGTGGGTTTCCTCTGGCTTCAAGTTAAATCCAAGCACCAGTCATTCAGTGTTTGCCTCTTGTTAAAGCTGAGTTGTTACCTGCTAAAAGATGACAGGGTGGGAGGTGGGTACTGTTGATTCCCAATTGCCCATCTCTTCAGAGCAACTATTAATAAAGTTTCCTTTAATCCGGAGTTTTAGACTAAGTTCATGAATACAATAAAATCACTTGAAAAAGTAGGTCTGTAGATCAATGACTAGTACATTTATTTCTCTGCAGGAAAAAGCCATAGTTTTCACCAAATCCTCAAAAGAATGTAATAACCTTGCCCTCACCCCAAATTAAGAACCTGGAATAGACTGTTGTGGGCATTTGACTTAGAAATTAAATAAGGTGTTTTTAAGCTATTTAACCTTACCAGTGAGATTCATTTATCCATTTTTAAACAAACATTCATGATTTTTCCCACAGTGAAAGATTTTGACCTACCATTTTCTCTCTGTTGAAGATTATGCAGCCTTTTGAATTCTCTCTCTCTGATAATCTTGGAGTAGATAATCTAACAATGGTATTTGCTTAAAGAAAACAGAATATTGCTGTAAAGCCTGTTTGTATTCTTCAGTAAATAGTCACAACCTATTTGGTGAGTGAAAAGAGAAGCAATTTTGGTGTACAGTATTTCTGGTGCTTTGCACTCTAGGAAGGCAGAAATGACTTGAAGTTGTTGCTTTGAAGGAAAAGTTGTCAGAAGAATTAGGAGAATTTCTAAATACATTTAATCCAGATACTTATTAAATTATAAAGAGCTCATTGAGAGGTCTGAGGACCGCTGCCCTGGGCTTAGATATTTAGTGGAATGAGTGTGCTGTTTGTGTTGTGTTCTGAGGGTCAAGAATTTGCCAACCCATTAAACCATTCTTTGCTATAAATGCCAGTTTCCGCGCCTACAATGTATAGTAATTAATTCTTAGAACTGTGAGCAATAAAATGTTATGTGGCATTTTTGCTTTTTTGCCATCTCACGCTATTTATTTATTTAGGCCCTAATCCAGTGCATCTTTGCTGTGGCAAAAAAAAAAAAAAATCTGCATTTTGCATGTAAAGCCATGAGAAAACTCAGATCAGTTTCTCTCTCTTAGAAATTAAACACCCTTTAGAAATGAAACTTATTTATTTAAATCTTAGTATTTTTTCCTCCAAAAGGATTATTTCAGTGTCAGTTGAGAATATTTAAATGCAGTTATTTTTCATTGAGTAGGATTTTAATGCAGAGGAAACAAGAGTGGAGTTTTTTCACAATTCATCCTATTTAAAATATTAAATATGTATCTTATGTTACTTTTAGTTTAGAAGTATATACTAGAAAATGAATATACAAATACAGTATATAAGCTGTATGTTTGTTTTCTCTCTACTGACCTTTAAATATGTCACTAGAAATGTTCAAATATGTATGAAGAGAAAAAACATCCTAAATATTGCCTTTTTAGCATTGACCATGAAACTGAAAAAAACGTAGGCCTCTTCAGTGACACTAAAAACTTTGGGGAAACATCCAGCATCTGCTTATCTTTCCTGCAGTGGAAATGTTCATAATTGCAATGTGCAGTTTCCTTTGAATGAAAATAAATAGATTTCTGTTTGTTATACTTACATTTCAGAAGCATGTTTTACTGAATTCCTTAAATGTATTTAATTTTTTTCCCTGAAAGTTGGGGAGGTACCAAAAATATCTGATTGTCATTAGGGTCTTCTTAGCTTTCTTTCAAGGGCAATTGTGTTTTTCTTTAAGATATTTTCCTAAGGCTCTTTGTTTTGAGTCCAGGTTTAGGGTCCCCTTATAGAATATGTCCACCCAAGGAGATTCCTCTGTTACCTGCATTACCATGTCCTTGACACACTTCAACACAATCTTTATTATAAAATCCGTGTTCCATAAGCTTTTTCTTTTTAAACACACAAGTCAGTTTTGTCCCCGTTTGGTTCTTTCTTTGCTGGATGATGGTCTAAGAGGCTGTCAGCTAGACCCTGCTAGAGAACTATACCAGGCAGACCCTGGTGTTTTTGACACCAGGGAATTCCCAAGTTGAAACCTATTTGTTCTAGTTCCCAGGAGACCAAACGGTTCCCTGTTGACCTAGACAGCTCTTTGACTGAGGCATGGTGACCAGTCCTGGCTAGTGAGTTACCTTTGCTTTAGTTGTGACTGTAGTGAAGTTACGTATGGTAGAGACTGTTGTATGCATACTAGAGGTTATACTTCTGTTTACAGTGAAATACAATTGAGCATTGGTTGTTCAGCTGGTTTCCAAGGAATGCATGCATCAATACAGGGTTGTTTTTGTGTGTGTCTTCCCCCCTCAGCTGAGGAAATAACCCCACTGTTGTGACCCTAAGCCTAGGACTGAGTCTTCTATCTTTAGTGGGGCATGCATACCTTGTCTAAATATAGCGAGGTGTGGACTTGGCTGATATGGAAAGAGACAGTAGAATGACCTTAGCTGGTCTTCATTACTAGCGTTACAATTATATTTAAAGAAACAGAACTATTCCGGTTCTGCCTATAGGTAAAGATGCTTTTTCCAGCTGCTCAGCTTTCTTGGGTAAAAGGTTTTATGCACTAAACCAAAAAATTTCTTTTAAAAGCTAAAGTGAATCACTTCAGAAAGAAACCAGGAGTTCATTCCATATGAAAACATGCCTAAGGGGCAGTTTCCTTTTCTATTTCATTGACCAAAACTTAACATTCCTTCAGTTTCAAAGATAAAGCCTAAGCTTCATGTACTTTAGGATAATAACTTGTCTTTATATAAGTCTGACACTTGTTAACTTTCTAGAAACCTTGCACAAACTCTCTGTCAACAAGTGACCAAAGTTTGTGCTTCTTTTCATCTTTTTCTTTTTTAATTGATCAACACTCGAGTAGGGGAGGGATGAGATTCCATTTGCAGAAAAAATTTCCAGTGGAAGCAGGAATCCAGTGAACAGATTAACTATTTGGTTACTAAGAAGGAGAAGCCTGTAGGCTTCACATTTAATGCGCTGTTGTGACCTAACCTTTTGGGGAAATTCTTTGAGAGTTACTTCTGCTATGAAAAACCTAGTTGGTCTTTTTGACTGATTAATATGATAAAAATAAAGTGACTGATTAATACGATAAAAATAATATGATAAAAATAAAAATAAATTAATGGAATGCTTTTACAGTTGCTAGTGGTAATCTCCTAAAATTACAAACTTTAAAAGTTTATAATGCTGTTTGAGAAAAATGAAATGGGATTGCCCCACGTCATATTATACAATTCAGTGGTGACAGAGCAAGAACTCTAGGTCACCTGTGAGTCCCTTACATTTTCCTCCTCTCTACTTTTACATGTTTCCATACAGCAGGTGAGATACTGACCTTCTCTTTTATAAATAGAAATCTGCCTAAAGGGCTAAAACAGACGGAGTGGCACCGAGCCAGGTGTCAAGTGAGATCAGAAAATTCCAGTCAGCTGAGTCCTGGCCAGGTGTACCCCTGCTGCCTCTTCCAAGTCAATGAAAATATGACCTGAGAACTGGAAATCTGTTTGTAGAAAGGTTTGATACAGCCACCGTATCACAATTTTTTATCATCATTTACTCTGACACCTTGTTTAGTGTTATGATCCCACTTATAGAAGAGAAATAAGAAACAAAGTTAGCTGGCTATTACAACATGGCAGCTCTACTATGATTTAGGTATATTCCCCAGGTTTACTGTGATTTAGGTATATTCCCCAGGTTTACGATGATCCCTTCCTCTGGATAGTCTGTGGTTCATCTTTAATACAAATTCTTTTAAGTTCTTCAGAGCTATGTTTTACACAACTATTGGTTTTAGAGATGAGGAGATTAATTATCTGTGAGAGCTATGTTTTACACAACTATTGGTTTTAGAGATGAGGAGATTAATTATCTGTGAGAGCTGTCTTCTCATCAGTTCAGTTCAGTTCAGTTGCCAGTCGTGTCCGACTCTTTGCGACCCAGTGAATCACAGCACGCCAGGCCTCTCTGTCCATTACCAACTCCCAGAGTTTACTCAGACTTGTGTCCATCGAGTTGGTGATGCCATCCAGCCATCTCATCCTCGGTCATCCCCTTCTCCTCCTGCCCCCAATCCCTCCCAGCATCAGAGTCTTTTCCAGTGAGGCAACTCTTCACATGAGGTGGCCAAAGTATTGGAGTTTCAGCTTTAGCATCAGTCCTTCCAAAGAAACCCAGGACTGATCTCCCTTAGGATGGGCTGGTTGGATCTCCTTGCAGTCCAAGGGACTCTCAAGAGTTTTCTCCAACGCCACGGTTCAAAAGCATCAATTCTTTGCCGCTCAGCTTTCTTCACAGTCCAACTCTCACATCCATACATGACCAATGGAAAAACCATAGCCTTGACTAGATGGACCTTTGTTGGCAAAGTAATGTCTCTGCTTTTGAATATGCTCTCTAGGTTGGTCATAACTTTCCTTCCAAGGAGTAAGCGTCTTTTAATATCATGGCTGCAGTCACCATCTGCAGTGATTTTGGAGCCCAGAAAAATAAAGTCTGACACT
>SJYC01079064.1:0-12172 GCA_006408675.1 Madoqua kirkii | reverse complement strand
AAACCATAGCCTTGACTAGACGAACCTTTGTTGGCAAAGTAATGTCTCTGCTTTTGAATATGCTATCTAGGTTGGTCATAACTTTCCTTCCAAGGAGTAAGCGTCTTTTAATTTCATGGCTGCAGTCACCATCTGCAGTGATTTTGGAGCCCAGAAAAATAAAGTCTGACACTGTTTCCACTGTTTCTCCATCTATTTCCCATGAAGTGATAGGACCAGATGCCATGATCTTCGTTTCCTGAATGTTGAGCTTTAAGCCAACTTTTTCACTCTCCTCTTTCACTTTTATCAAGAGGCTTTTTAGCTCCTCTTCACTTTCTGCCATAAGGGTAGTATCATTTACATATCTGAGGTTATTGATATCTCTCCTGGCAATCTTGATTCCAGCTTGTGCTTCTTCCAGCCCAGTGTTTCTCATGATGTACTCTGCATATAAGTTAAATAAGCAGGGTGACAATATACAGTCTTGACGTACTCCTTTTCCTATTTGGAACCAGTCTGTTGGTCCATGTCCAGTTCGAACTGTTGCTTCCTGACCTGCATACAGATTTCTCAAGAGGCAGGTGAGGTGGTCTGGTATTCCCATCTTTTTCAGCATTTTCCACAGTTTATTGTGATCCACACAGTCAAAGGCTTTGGCATAGTCAATAAAGCAGAAATAGATGTTTTTCTGGAACTCTCTTGCTCTTTCAATGATCGAGCAGATGTTCGCAATTTGATTTCTGGTTCCTCTGCCTTTTCTAAAACCAGCTTGAACATCTGGAAGTTCACAGTTCATGTATTGCTGAAGCCTGGCTGAGAGAATTTTGAGCATTACTTTCCTAGTGTGTGAGATGAGTGCAATTGTGCAGTAGTTTGGACATTCTTTGGCATTGCCTTTCTCTGGGATTGGAATGAACACTGACCTTTTCCAGTCCTGTGGCCTCTGCTGAGTTACAGTCACAGTCACTAGCACCTATTATAGGTGTGCTATGTTTATTCGCTCAGTCATGTCTGACCCTTTTCGACCCCATGGATTGTAGCTCCCAGGCTCCTCTGTCCTTGGGGATTCTCCAGGCAAGAATATCAGAGTGGGTTGCCATGCCCTCCTCCAGGGGGTCATCCCAACCCAGGGATCGAATCCAGGTCTCCCACACTGCAAGCAGATTCTTTACCATCTGAGCCACTGGGGAAGAGCACCTATTATATACATTAGGCTTTTAATTAGGCTCCCGAGACAGACAGACTCATTGAATTTTCATCCTCAACAATTGTCTGATTAAGGCCTTATCACATCCATTTTACAGATGAGGAGACTGAGGCTCAGAGGTGAAAGGGTATGCCTGGAACCATACACCCAACCATACACCCAACCCATCCAGTAGATTCTGGATTCTCATGCTGAAGTTAGACATCATAACCACAATCATCACCACCACTTTTTGCACACGTATAATGCATCAAGCACTGTGCTAAGCAAGGTGGGTGCTATTCGCCCAGACAATGCAAGAGCTGGCAAGTGCTTCTTTGCCCTGAGCTGAAATGCTCCTCCCTTACTGTCTGCTGTGGGTCCTGGGGCTTCCCTTTAGAGATGGGCAGCCAGTCCAGCCCTGTTACTGGAGCAACCTGTCTCCAATTACTCTAACCATCCCTCAATGTCTGACATTATTTATTCAGTTAGTTATAGTCAGAGCTATCTGTACTCTCCTGACCCCCTACCTTTGTGCCATGGCCTGCTTCATTTTCTCAATGTCCTTTTACAAACACGAGCCTGGAGTGCACAGCTATGGACTGACTGGCCTGTCACTGCCCAGAGATCTCTTGGGAGCCTTGTCGCCTTGTTGATCTAGGTTGAGATGCAGCCAACAAAAGCTCTTCCTAAGAGTTTTTCAGGCATTCTGGTGACAACCTGACACCCCATTCTGTCTTAATAGCCTTTGCTTCTAGAAACAGTACTTCCCATGTTTTCCTATTAGATTTCATCTCATGTTCTGCCAATAATTTTAGTCCACTGAAATTGCTTTGTATCATGCTTCTGTCTTAGCAAGGAGTTAAGAGCATAGGGTCTGAGGTCAGACAGCCTGGAATAAATCCTGGTTCTGCAACCAGTTAATTTTCATCCTCAGTTTGCTTATCTGTAAAATGGTAATAATGCTATAACCTACCTCACTGGGATGCTGCAAAAATTAAATGTTAACACATGGAATCTGTTTAAAACAACGCCTGGCACACAGTAAGTGCTATACAGTATGAGCTATTATTTTTTTATTACTATTATACAAGGTATTTGTTACCCTCTTGTAGCTTTATATATCATCCACAAACATTTCTCAAAAATATTTATTTATTTGGCTGCCTCAGGTCTTAATTACAGCACACGGGATCTTTTGTTGTGGCACGTGGTTAAAGTGCCTCTGTAGTTGCAACATTTTATAACCTACCTCACTGGGATGCTGCAAAAATTAAATGTTAACACATGGAATCTGTTTAAAACAACGCCTGGCACACAGTAAGTGCTATACAGTATGAGCTATTATTTTTTTATTACTATTATACAAGGTATTTGTTACCCTCTTGTAGCTTTATATATCATCCACAAACATTTCTCAAAAATATTTATTTATTTGGCTGCCTCAGGTCTTAATTACAGCACACGGGATCTTTTGTTGTGGCACGTGGTTAAAGTGCCTCTGTAGTTGCAACGTTCTGTCTTAGCTGTTCCTCAGCATATGGAATCATTCCCTGGCCAGGGATCAAACCCGTGTCCCCTGCATTGCAAGGCGATTCTCAACCACCGACCACCAGGGATGTCCCCACAAACCTTAGTTGGTATGTCCTCCACGACTTCACCAAAGTAACAGAAAACACATTTTGGAGCACATGAAAGGTTGTCTGGTTCCACTGTGGCTCCTGTAAATAATTCCACAGCTTCGGTGGAAATGTCATTTTATAACTTGCCAGACCTGATACCCCTTAGTGAACTGGAAGAGACAGTCCTGCATCATCGCGGCTGTCTTCTCTCTAACGCCCAGGCTTCTAGAACCACTACCTTCCTCCCCAGCCCTTCAACACTGGGCTCCTCCAGAGCCATGCAGGGAATGCGGCAGAACACAGGGCTTATCTCCCTGATGTGTCAGCCACATAGACAGAGGGGACATGGGAAACACACCCTGGTCCGCACGTCTTCAGAGCTTTCCCTCCAGACTGATCTCAACCATTAGGGATCCTCCCGCCACAGTCTTGGTCCTGGTTCCAGTGCTCCTCACTGGATACCGTCCAGCTTGTCCACAGGGGGACAAGCCATTTAAGGATATCACAAGTGCCACACTGAAATCCTCATCCTAGGTCCAAGACATTCTTTTGACCTACCCGTACTTCTCAGAAGAAAGAGGTCTGTCCGTCTGGCACAGCCAGTCTTCAGGCAGCCCACTCCTCATTTGCTTCCCGTCCACAGTCATCCACACCCCATCTGTGCAAGAAGCTTGCCCGGGGCTGCTGTTGAGCCCCTCTGTGGACCATCTGCCACCCTCTCCTGCCTTCTCCCTTGGAAAACAAAACCCTATTCTTTCTCCCCTTCTGGCCCTCTCCAGGTCTCTGCAGGGCCCCTGGGAGGCCTGCGGTGGTTCAGCAAGCTCACCTGAGCATCTCCCGCAGTGCCCACCTGGTGCCCTGCTCAGGGCTCTGTGCCACCTTGGGCTCTCTCAGGCCAAGTCCTTCTTTCCCAGCCCAGCCATTCTGCTCAGACAGGGCTACCTGCCCTCCGACCCCCATGAATGCCACACCATCTCCCCCATCTGCACACCTGCACCTCGTGCTTGCTACAAAAGACACTTTGAAAGTCCCTTAAGGCCCTACTGTCATTTTTCCCTCCCACTGCACTTGACCTGCAGTTCAGCCTGCTTGACCCTTGCCTTATGGAGTGCAATAGACAGACTCCAAAGACTCTTTCCAGTCTGTTGAGAGTGTGAATCTCTCAGAGGCTGGATATACAGTGCTGAGGTCACGGGGCTGGTTATCTGAACCCTGGTCCTGCTAGCCTGTCCACAGGCATCACCACTGAGGGCGGGAGGCAAGAGGGACACAGCCTGGCACTGTTACCTGGGCCTCATCCATCTGCAGGCTGGGAATGTGCAGCAGCTCCCTGCTCCCCAGGCCTGCCTGCTACTCTTTATTCATTAAAATGCTCAGATGCCGACTAACTTTATTTGCTCAGTATTTATTTTGCCAGCCTTGAAGCAGGAACAACAGGCAGCTTGATTGAAAGGTTGTCTGGTTTCATTGTGGCCCCTGTAAGTAATTCCACAGCCTCGGTGGAAATGGTATTTTATAACTTGCCAGAGCAGATATCCCTTAGCGAATTGGAACAGATATTCCTGCGTCACCTAGGCTGTCTTGTAACACCCAGGCCTCTAGAATCACTGCCCTCCTCCCCAGGCCCTTGATACCAGGTTTCCTCCAGGGCCTGTGGAAGAACATGCAGGGAATGTGGAAGAACACAAGGCTTGTCTCCCTGGAATGTGGCAGCCAGGCAGACAGAGGGGACACGGCCTAGAAATGCAGTGGGAGGGCTCAGGTTAGATCTGGGCTCATCCGAAGGGGCGACTCCAGGATGGGGATGTGGTGGCGGGAGGGAGTGGAGAGGCAGAGAGATAGGGTGACTTCTCCTTCCTGGATGGCCTCAAAAGACCAGGCTGGAAGAGCTGGCCCAGTCCTGCCTGGAAAAATAGGAAGTTAAGCTGTGTTCCGGGAAGCATTAAACATAGGAGGAATAAGACCGCACCAGCACTTTCCCTGCCCTCGCACCAGCTCTGACTGCCTCCCGCCGGGAAGTTCAATAGGCAGAGCGCTTCCCCAGCAGAACTGGGCAGGGGTCTTCATGGATAGGAGGTGGGTTGGGGCTGGGCCCTCACATGGCTGTGTTCCCTTTGTCTGCCCCCTTGGAGGGCAGAGGCTTATTGGGCAGAGCAGGCCTCTGTCTGTTCCCCTGGGCTCTCAGCAAGCTCAGAGTGGGCCCAGGACAGCCCCTGTCCCACCTCTGAGCCTGCAGCCCCTCCTTCTGTGGGGCGCTTCAGAAGGTCGGTGCGGAGCAGAGAGAGCTCCATCTCCGGCCCCTGGAGCGCTGATTGCAGCCCTGATCGTGGCTCGGCAATCACCCTCTCCTTACTATTATGACTAAATCAAGTTGGGTGATTTATTTCCCACTTATCTTTCCTGTTTCCGCTCCCTGTCCGATCCGCACCGTTGCACACACCAGAGGGAAAACAGATCATGCGTTCCGATCAGCGGCGGCGGAGTCAAAAAGCACACTCCTCCTGCTGCCGAGGGGCAGAGAGGTCCACAGACGTCGGGGAGACCCTCCCTGAGAGTGGGCTGGTGCCAGACCCCAGCTTCAGAGGGTAGGAGGTGGAATGTCAAGGCTTTTGGAGCCTCTGCAGAGGGAACGGGCCACAGTTAGGCTAAAAGTTAAACGAGGCGGTAGGTGGTAGCTGGCAGGAGACAGTAGACCTCACCTTGAAGCTTATTTATATTTATTTCATATTATATTTTGTATTTACTGATATAAGTATAAGGCCGTGGGATGCTCCTGACCCAAGCAAAGGGTGCATTGGGAAGTTTGCTCTGAGTACGAGAATAGCTGCCCCTTGCCAGATGTACAGACTGTGGGAAGGTGGGCCACACATAGGAGGAACTCAGGGGCCTTCTGGGAGGGAGAAGACCAAGACTTCAACTCTTTTTCTCTGTAAGGTCCGACGTGAAAGCCACCTATTAAGTAAGCTAGGCAGCACCGCAGAAGCTGTGATGGCAGGATAGGACCCCACTAGCCACAACACAGGACTCAGGGAGGGAAAAGGGCAGTAGAGAAAGTAACCTGTTTACCCACCAGTGTCAGCATCTCCTGTTGCTGACAGTCTTTCAGCTCTACCATCTCTCACCTCCTCCTCTTCCTCCAGGGAGTAACTCTTGTCTGTTCACGTGAAGCCAACCCCTGCATGCCAGCTGTTGTACTGAACTACTGTACTTTTCAAGGTGAAAAGTGAAAGTGCGAGTTGCTCAGTCATGTCTCATTCTTTGTGACCCCATGAACTGTAGCCCGCCAGGCTCCTCTGTCCAAGGAATTCTCCAGGCAAGAATACTGGACTGGGTTGCCATGCCCTTCTCTAGGGGAGCCTCCTGATCCGAGGATTGAATGTGGGTCTCCTGCAATTATAGGCAGATTCTTTACCACCCGAGGCACCAGGGAAGCTCCCCCTTTCAAGGTACTGTAAGATTAAAAGTGTTTTTGTGTTTTTTATGTATTCGTATAAAAAATATTATAAACCTATGGTATAGTACTATATAGCCAACTGTGTCAGTTGGGTACTCAGGTTAACTTTGTAGGACTTATAAACAAATTGGACTTAGGAATGTGCTTTCAGGACAGAACTCATTCATCTGTGGGGGACTTAGTGTACCTCTCCTGATGCATTTGCATTTTAACTTGGGATAATTCTTAAGTCAAAGGAATTCTATCTCTAATGGTAGAACATCAGAACCCAGTGAAGTAAGGGATTACAGCCAGGCAAACACTGGCAGGGATCAAAAGTCCCGTCAAGCATGTCTAGACACAGGCCATATCAGAAACAGAGCCCGGTCCACTTGGAGAAGTTGGTCCTGGCTTATCCTGCAGCAAGTTATGTGTAAAGAATGAAGAAGGGGGATAGCACAGGTGAGGTGGGGGGCGGGGCTAGCAGTCCTACTGGGATGGGAGGTGGGGAGCCGCTGCAAAGGCTTCCTACCCAAGGTAGTATCTGAGCCAACACTTAAAGATGGTGGACTCGGGATTATCATTCCCACTGTCAGCAGTTAACAGTCCATGGGCCAGCACAGGAGAGGTGAAGCCAAGGGAAGGAGAATTCCTGAGGATGATTTTGTAGGATGGGCTGGGAAGAGGGAGCAGACAGTAGGCTTTCCCCAGAGAACCTTGACATCACAGTAGTTACTTAACACTGGCAAACTGAGTCCAGAAAAGACATAAAAGATGATTCTATACCATGACCAGGTGGGATTTATCCCACGAATGCAACGCTGGTTTAACATTAGAAAATCAATTAATGTAATATACCACATCAATCAAAGACAAAACCCACGTGATCATCTCAATTGACAGAAAAAGCATCTGACAAAATTTAAAACACTCAACCAACTAAAAATAGAGGGAAATTTCCTCAGTCTGATAAAGAAGACCTACAAAATATCTAGTTAACCTCAGAGTTAATGGTGAAAGAGCACATGCTTCCCCTTAAGTTCAGGAACAAGACAAGGATGTCATCTCTCACCACTTCTATCAACATCGTACTAGAGGTTCTAGCCAGGGCAATTAAGCAAGATAAAAGATAAAGAGCGTCGATATTGGGAAGGAAGAAATAAAACTCTCTTCCTTCTATTTGCTCCTAGGGCTTCCCAGGCACTAGTGGTAAAGAATCCATCTGCCAGTGCAGGAGATATAGGAGATGTGGGTTCAATCCCTGGCCGGGAAGATCCCCTGGAGTAGGAAATGGCTACCTGCTCCAGTATTCTTGCTGGGAAAATTCCATGTACAGAGGAGCCTGGTGGGCAACAGTTCATGGGGCTGTAAGGAGTCGGACACAACTGAGCAACTGAATACACAACACACCTTCTATGTGTAGATGACATAATTCTATACAGAGAAAATCCTAAGGTTTCTACTGAATATTATCAGAACTAATAAATGAATTCAACAAGGGTGCAGTGTAAAAGACCAATACACAAAAGCCCATTGTATTTCCACAAACTAGCTGTAAACAATAGCATCAGAAAGAATGAAATACTTAGGAATAAATTTAACAAAAGATGTACCTAATGTATACTCTGAAAAATACAAAACATTATTGAAAGAAATTAAAGAAGACCTAACTAAATTGAAAGATACCCTTGTTCATAGACTGAAATACTTAATATTGTTAAGATGGCAATATTCCTCAAATTGCTGTATATATCAACAGTCCATAATCAGAATTTCAATTGGCTTTTCTTTTTTTTTAGAAATCCACAAGTTGATCTTAGAATTAATAAGGAATTGGGAGGAACCCAGATTAACCAAAACAATCTGCAAAAAGAACAAGGCTAGAGGATTCACGATTCCTGATTTCAAAATTTACAAACAGCTACAGGAAGCAGGACAGTGTAGTGTTGGCATAAATATAGCAATTCTGACGAGTGGAAAAGAAACAGGACTGTATAAAATAATCTCTATAATCTCTCACAATTAGGGTCAATTGATTTTTGGTAAGGGAGTCAAGATCATTCAATTTGGGAAAAGAATAATCTTGTCAACAAATGGTGCTAGGACAACTGGATATCCACATGCAAAAGAATGGAGTTGGACCCCTACCTTACAGGGTATGCAAAAAAAAAAAAACAAAACTGACTCAGATCAAAGACCTAAACGTAAGACCTAAAAATATAAAACTCCTAGATGGAAACATAGTGGTAAATCTTCATGACCCTTTGCCCATATCTTAATTGAGTTATTATCTTTTTATTATTCAGTTGCAAGAATTCTTTACATATGCTAGATATAGATTTGCATGATTTGCAAATATTTTCTCCCATTGTATTTGTTGTCTTATCCCTTTTAGATAGTGTCCTTTGAAGCACAAAACAGTTTAATTTGATGAAATCTGATGTATCTGTTTCTCCTTTTGTTGTTTGTGCTTTGGGTGGCATATCTAAGAAACCAGCGCCTAATTTCTTCGAAGAAAATATACCGATGACGAATAAGCACGTGAAAAGGTGCTCAACATCATTTGCCAGGAGGGAATTAGAAATTAAAACCATGAGATACCACGTCACACCCATGATCAGCGTTAGACAGAATAATGGTCCTCCAAAGATGTCCGTCATCTTAATCCCTGCACCCTGTGAATATGTCACCTTAGATGGCATAAGGAGTATTACAGACGCAGTTAACTCAAGGATCTTGTGATGGGAGAGGAGCTTGGATTATCCACATGAGCCCAATGCCATCACAAGAATTCCTTTAAGTGTAAGAGAGAGGCGAGAGGGCTGGGGTCAGAAAACAAGATGTGGTAACAGCAGCAGAGTTGCTTGAAGTCAGACAGGGCCGTGAGCTCAGAAACGCAGGACGGCCTCCAGAAGTTGGAAAGGGTTAGGAGACAGATTCTCCCCTAAAGTCTCCAGGAAGAAATACAGCCCTGCCAACACCTTGATTTTAGACCCATGAGATCCATTTCAGGCCTCTGACCTCCAAAACTGGAAGATAATAAATGTGTGCTGTTTTAAGTCACTAGGTTGCTGGTAATCTGTTACAGCAGCAATAGGATACCAAGACAGCTATAATAAAAAAAGTCAGATAATAACAAGAGTTGGCAAGGATGTGGAGAAATTGGAACCTTCAGACGCTGCTGGTGGGAGTGTAAAATGGTGCGGCTACTTTGGAGAATGGTATGGCAGTTTCTCAAGAGGTAAATAAAGAATCACTGTTTGACCCAGCAATTCCACTCCCAGGTATCTATCAAGAGGAATGAAAACAAACACCCACATAAAAACTTGTATACAAATGTTCACAGCAGTATTCTTCACAACAGCCAAAAAGCAGAAACAAATCAAATGTCCATCAATGGCTGAAAGGGTCAAGAAAACACCTACATCATAGTGAAAGTGAAGTCACTCAGTTGTGTCCGACTCTTTGTGACCCTGTGGACTGTAGCCCATCATGTTCCTCCATCCGTGGGATTCTCCAGGCAAGAATACTGGAGTGGGTTGCCATTTCCTTCTCCAGGGGAATCTTCCCGACCCAGGGATCGAACCTAGGTCTCCTGCATTACGGGCAGATGCTTTAACCTCTGAACCACCAGGGAAGCCTACATCATAGGTGAATCTCAAAAAAAAAACCTCAGTGAAAAGAGCCAGATGCAAAAGGCCATATACTATATGATTCCATTTGTGTGACATGTCCAGAATAGGCAAATCTATATAGGCACCAGAATAGGATTTGTTGAAGTCAGGGTGTGGGTGGGAGGGAGAATGGGGACTAATGAATAACAGGGAAGGTGTTTCTTTTTAGGGTGATGAAAATGTTCTAAAGTTGATGATGTTGACAGCTGTACAAATCTGTGAATATACTAACGCCATTTAACTATATACTTCATAATCATAAATTGTAACTTATATGATACGTGAATTACATCTCAATCAGTGTGAAAGTATTAGCCTCTCACTTGTGGCCAACTCTTTGTGACCCCATGGACTGTAGCCCACCAGGCTACTCTGTCCATGGAATTCTCTAGGCAAGAATACTGGAGCGGGTTGCCATTTCCTCCTCCAGGCGACCTTCCCGACCCAGGGATCAAACCTGAGACTCCTGCATTACAGGCAGATTCTTTATTGTCTGACCCACCAGGGAAGCCCCTCATCTCAATAAAGCTCTCATTAAAAAAAGAAAAAAAAAGACTCCTACCTGTCCTACCCTAGGAAGGTAGTTAATTATGGAAAGGCCTCTTATACCCACTTTAGCAAACCAAGTCCAGTAGAACAATATGCAGCCCTCTGTTTCCCCTGAGTTGTGATTCCAGAGAAGGGTAGGTGTTACCTTCCCATGGCCCAGTGTCTCCAATGTGGACACTGGAAAACCAGCCACCAAGAGCCTCACAGAACACAAGCATAATTCTGAACCATTGAGATCCTCTACTCATCCAGCCTGCCCTTTCTCCCTGTAAACCTGCTTCACCCAATTCTTGCATATCCCTCAAGACCCCACTCAGGTGAGGCTTCCCTAAACGGCTTTTCTGAACCCCAGAGTCTGGGCAGTTTGCCCAGGCTCCCAGCTCCTTAAAGATCCTCTTCAGATCATTTAACATCACAGTAAACACAACTGATTCATGTCTCTGTCAATGCAGCCTCCAAAGCTACCTCTTACTTGCTTTTGTAGTATTAGTATCTATAGTGTCTGGCACACAGTAGGTGCTCAGTAGTATGGATTAAACAGTTCGACAGGCCATTTTTCCAGCCTAGAGGTGGGAGGACCCAGCCAGGACACACAGCAGCGAGGATGCTGACATACAGCATCAGGACCTGGGGAGGAACACAGGGGGTCTCCACACAGCCCACATAAGGCCCAGATGGAGTGCCATCCTCTTCTTCCTCTCAGTAGGCACCCTCCATGCTCAATGGCCTTTTTCTCCTCCTCATTGGCATCTAGCCCCAATGTCAAAGCCGCTAACCCTCCCAGGGATCGTTGCATACTTGGTCCAGCTGACTCAAAGACTGAAGAATACTGGAAAAAAGAGAAGAGAAGGCAAACATCAATCAAGCATCTCCCATGTGCACGGCTTGTGCGGGAAACCTTCACGTAGACTATATTCTTCATTCCTCAAAATAAGCAAGCATTATTATTTCTCACTTTTTCAGATTAAGAAATCTGTACAGTTGCCAGTGGGGGTGGGGGTGGCAATCTAGGAGTGTGAAATACAGACTACTGGGACTGGAATGCTAAGGTAGGAAGTCAAGAAACACCTGGAGTAACAGGCAAACGTGGCCTTGGAATGCGGAATGAAGCAGGGCAAGACTAATAGAGTTTTGCCAAGAAAATGCACTGGTCATAGCAAACACCCTCTTCCAACAACACAAGAGAAGACTCTACACATGGACATCACCAGATGGTCAACACCGAAATCAGATTGATTATATTCTATGCAGCCAAAGATGGAGAAGCTCTATACAGTCAACAAAAACAAGACCAGGAGCTGACTGTGGCTCAGATCATGAACTCCTTATTACCAAATTCAGACTCAAATTGAAGAAAGTAGGGAAAACCACTAGACCATTCAGGTATGACCTAAATCAAATCCCTTATCATTATACAGTGGAAGTGAGAAATAGATTTAAAGGCCTAGATCTGATATGTAGAGTGCCTGATGAACTATGGACGGAGGTTCATGACACTGTATGGGAGACAAGGATCAAGACCATTCCCATGGAAAAGAAATGAAAAAAAGCAAAATGGCTGTCTTGGGAGGCCTTACAAATAGCTGTGAAAAGAAGAGAGGTGAAAAGCAAAGGAGAAAAGGAAAGATATAAGCATCTGAATGCAGAGTTCCAAAGAATAGCAAGAGGAGATAAGAAAGCCTTCTTCAGCGATCAATGCAAAGAAATAGAGGAAAACAACAGAATG
>SJYC01079061.1:0-18700 GCA_006408675.1 Madoqua kirkii | reverse complement strand
ATAAAGCTGAAACTCCAATATTTTGGCCACCTCATGTGAAGAACTGACTCATTGGAAAACACTCTGATGCTGGGAGGGACTGGGGCAGGAGGAGAAGAGGATGACAGAGGATGAGATGGCTGGATGCTGGATGGCATCACTGACTCAATAGAGGTGAGTTTGAGTGAACTCCAGGAGTTGGTGACGGACAGGGAGACCTTGTGTGTTGCAATTCATGGCATCACAAAAAGTAAGACATGACTGAGTGACTGAATTGAACTGAGAGTACATCATGAGAGACACTGGACTGGAGGAAGCACAAGCTGGAATCAAGATTCCCGGGAGAAATATCAATAACTTCAGATATGCAGAGGATACCACCCTTATGGCAGAAAGTGAAGAGGAACTAAAACTTGATGAAAGTGAAAGAGGTGACTGTAGAGTACATCATGAGAGACACTGGACTGGAGGAAGCACAAGCTGGAATCAAGATTCCCGGGAGAAATATCAATAACTTCAGATATGCAGAGGATACCACCCTTATGGCAGAAAGTGAAGAGGAACTAAAACTTGATGAAAGTGAAAGAGGTGACTGAAAAAGTTGACTTAAAACTCAACATTCAGAAAACTAAGATCATGGCATCTGTTCCATCAGTTCATGGCAAATAGATGGGGTAACAATAGAAACAGTGACAGACTATTTTTTTTTTTTTGTTTCCAAAATCACTGCAGATGCTGACAGCAGCCATGAATTTAAATGCCACTTGCTCCTTGGAAGAAAATTTATGACCAACACAGACAGCATATTAAAAGGCAGAGTCATTACTTTGCCAACAAATGTCCATCTAGTCAAAGCTATGGTTTTTCTAGTAGTCAAGTATAGATGTGAGAGTTGGACTATAAACAAAGCTAAGCACTGAATAATTGATTCTTTTGAACTGTGGTGTTGGATAAGACTCTTGAGAGTCCCTTGTACTGCAAGGAGATCCAACCAGTCCATCCTAAAGGAAATCAGTCCTGAATATTCATTGGAAGAACTGATGTTGAAGCTGAAACTCCAATACTTTGGCCACCTGATGCAAAGAACTGACTCATTTGAAAAAACTGATGCTGGGAAAGATTGAAGGCAGGAGGAGAAGAGAACAACAGAGGATGAGATGGTTAGATGGCATCATCAACTTAATGGCATGATTTTGAGTAAACTCTGGGAGTTGGTGATGGACAGGGAGGCCTGGCATGCTGTAGTTCATGGGTTCACAAAGAGTCAGACACCATTGAGCTAGCGAACTAAAGAGCATATTTCTTTCCTTTGCCAGAGGATCTGAATCTTTGGTATTACTCTGGGCTAAATGTTCCATATCATCTTGTCAATGAGTCCAAATGACTAGGCGAGTCTTCCCTTGTCTCAAGTCTCTCCTCTTGGTTGACACTCATGAGTTCTATTTAATGGTTTGTGTTTGCTATGAGCTCTTTGCTATGAGGAATATGTTTTCCTTGAATTTAGGTCAAGAAGAGGTACTTGGATTCCTCAGTTGAAAGACATTGGGATGACTTTGCTAAGTTGAAAGACACCAAGAGTGTTTGGGCTGGGTGACTAGGTGTGGGGCTAGCTTAGCATCTCTCCTTGAACTCACTACCTTCACAGGTTGTTTGTCAGAATAAAGATACTATATGAGAGCTTTCAGCTTCAAAGATAAGAGACACAACTCCTCCAGGCCAGGCATGGCTTTCTCAGGGAACTGGGAAATTTGCAAGAGTTGTAGAGTTGAATTCTCATACCTCCCAGTGGTCTCATAGGGAAGTCCACTCTTGATTTAAACACTCACTTGTTCTGGAATATGCACATATATGAGTTGGCCATCCAGTGCTCTGAGTGTCCACAGTGGCTTTAGACTGCAGGAGGGAGAAACTGAGACATGTAAAAAAGCTGAACTGCCTCTAGGATAACACCCAAGGGAACTGAGCCCACAAAATCACACAGGTGCATAACACAATTTCCAATAGTAATTTTGTCCTGACCAATCAACCAACCCTGAAATGGAAAACAAAGCCTTCAATTCAGAATAAAGAGATATCAGCTGTGTTTATATACATATGAAGCTCATATTTGCAAGTACTTAATTGGTATATAAAGAAAACTTCACCCTGAAAATGGCCAAGATGGGACTCTTCTGACATTCTGAAACTGATTTTTATATAAACAGAGAACATTGTCTTGATAAAACACCTTTTCAAATTTCTGACCCTAAGGAAACTAAAGTCCTTCCAGGAGAGCTTACAATGATTGCCCTGTGCGTTTGAACTATAAATGTTTTACTAGGTCCTCTTAGGAAACTCTTATCTAGACCATCTTCAATTTCCTGAGACTCAGGAAGAAAGAAAGTTAAAATAGGATTTTTTTCTGTGGCTGATTCATGTCAATGTATGGCAAAACCAATACAGTATTGTAACATAGAATAAAGTAAAAATAAAATTTATTAAAAAGAAACTCAATTGAGTAAACTTAATTTATTCCAGCTTCTATTGTAGACTAGTGAGTTTATATTGTAATATTTGAATGACTAAGCCTCAGAATGAAGGTTTGAGATCTCTGATCATGTCTGTCTGTTTGTGTCTGCATTATAGATATGATACGTTTCTACCTTTGGATGGTATTATCAAAATGAACTTGTAAAATATTTCTAATTGTCTTAAAGAAAAGTAAGCACTTATATAAATTCAAGAGCATAATAGAAACTAGCTCAAATATCTTTTAGATTATATTACATAGATTAAATCTTTAGTGAATAAAGATAAGTTTAAGTATTTCAGTTTAATTAAACCAAACTGTCTTTAGAGTTAATGACATAAAATGTAGAACTTTCATTGTACCTAGGTTTCAGTTCTGTTCAGCTACTCAGTCGTGTCCGACTCTTTGTGACGCCATAAATCGCAGCACTCCAGGCCTCCCTGTACATCACCATCTCCCAGAGTTCACTCAGACTCACGTCCATCGAGTCTGTGATGCCATCCAGCCATCTCATCCTCTGTCATCCCCTTCTCCTCCTGCTCCCAATCCCTCCCAGCATCAGAGTCTTTTCCAATGAGTCAACTCTTCCCATGAGGTGGCCAAAGTACTGGAGTTTCAGCTTTAGCATCATTCCTTCCAAAGAAATCCGAGGGCTAATATCCTTCAGAATGGACTGGTTGGATTTCCTTGCAGTCCAAAGGACTCTCAAGAATCTTCTCCAACAGCACAGTTCAAAAACATCAATTCTTTGGCACTCAGGTTTCTTCACAGTCCATCTCTCGCATCCATACATGACCACTGGGTAAATCATGGCCTTACCTAGATGGACCTTTGTTGGCAAAGTAATGTCTTTGCTTTGCAATATGCTATCTGGGTTGGTCATAACTTTCCTTCCAAGGAGTAAGTGTCTTTTAATTTCATGGCTGCAGTCATCATCTGCAGTGATTTTGGAGCCCCTCAAAATAAAGCCTGACGCTGTTTCCACTGTTTCTCTATCTATTTCCCATGAAGTGATGGAACCAGATGCCACGATCTTGGTTTTCTGAATGGTGAGCTTTAAGCCAACTTTTTCACTTTCCTCTTTCACTTCATCAAGAGGCTTAAGTGTGGTGTCATTTGCATATATGAGGTTATTGATATTTCTCTTGGCAATCTTGATTCCAGCTTGTGCTTCTTCCAGCCCAGCATTTCTCATGTTATCTCTGCATATAAGTTAAATCAGCAGGGTGACAATATACAGCCTTGATGTACTCCTTTTCCTATTTGGAACCAGTCAGTCATTCCATGTCCAGTTCTAACTGTTGCTTCCTGACCTGCATACAGGTTTCTCAAGAGGCAGGTCAGGTGGTCTGGTATTCCCCTCTCTTTCAGAATTTTCCAGTTTATTGTGATCCAAACAGTCAAAAGCTTTGGCATAGTCAATAAAACAGAAATAGAGCTGAAAGTCAAATAAGATCATGTTGTCTATTACAAAATTTATCAGCAAGAGAAGTAACTTATATAATTTGACAATTTTGTAAGTGAAGTAAAATGCAAGTGGGACAAGAGTTTTTTGGTGAACTCTTTAAAAAGTATGTTCTATGGCATATCTACTTAAAAATCATTTCTCCAAATCTCTTTGGTACTATAATATAAAACTTTGGAGATTTGCTAAATTAAATGATGGAAAATTGATTGAATATCCATATTATTTCCAAGTAAATATTAATTGCTTAAAAAAATCTTTGTTTACCTACTTTTGTCTTCCTGTTAGAGAAAAATTAAAGATGTTTGTGTTTTTTGGGCACATGTCTTGCACCACTTTGAGGGAAGAAATCATGTTATGATAAAATGTGTATCTTGTTGAGGTATGGGCATACATTTTATCATAACACAATTTCTTTCCTCAAAGTGGTAGAAGACATGTGTCCAGTAAACACAAACATTTTTAGTGAACCAAGAACTTCCAGATGTACAAACTGGGTTTTGAAGAGGCAGAGGAGCCAAAGAGCAAACATTTGTTGAATCATGGAGAAATCAAGAGAGTTACAGAAAACATTTACTTCTGCTTCATTGACTATGCTAAAGCCTTTGACTGTGTGGATCACAAAAAATTGTAGAAAATTCTTAAAAAAAACTGGAGTGCCAGATCACCTTACTTGTCTCCTGAGAAACCTATGTGTAAGTCAAGAAGCATCTATTAGAACTTGAGATGGAATAAGTGACCAATTCAGAATTGGTAAAGGAGTATGGCAAGGCTGTATATTGTTACCCTGATTATTTAAATTAGATGCAGAGTGCATCATGCAAACTACCAGGCTGGATGAATCACCAGGTGGAATCAAGATTGCTGGCAGAAATATAAAAAAATCTCAGATAACAGATGATACAACTCTAACGGCAGAAAATGAAGAAGATCTAAAGAGCCTCTTGATGAGGGTGAAAGAGGAGATTGAAAAAACTGGCTTGAAACTGAGCATTAAAAAGCTAAACTTATGGCATCTTGTCTCAAACTTCATGGTGAATAGAAAGGGAACGGTGGAAGCAGTGAGAGATTTTATTTTCCTGGGCTCCAAAAATCACTGTGGAGGGTGACTGCAGCCATGAAATTAAAAAATGCTTGCTCCTTGAAAGAAAAGCTATGACAAACTTAGATAGCATATTCAAAAGCAGAGACATCATCAAAAAATTTGCAGACAATAGAAGTTGGAGAATGTACTGAGAAAAGGGAATCCACTTCCATTGTTGGTGGGAATGTAAACTGATACAGCTACTATGGAGAACAGTATGGAAATTTATTTAAAAATTAGGACTAAAAATACCACATAACCCAACACTCCCACTACTGTGCATAGATACCCTGCTGCTGCTGCTGCTGCTAAGTCGCTTCAGTTGTGTCCAACTCAGTGCGACCCCATAGACGGCAGCCCACCAGGCTTCCCTGTCCCTGGGATTCTCCAGGCAAGAACACTGGAGTGGGTTGCCATTTCCTTCTCCAATGCATGAAAGTAAAAAGTGAAAGTGAAGTTGCTCAGTCACATCTGACTCTTAGCAACACCATGGACTGCAGCCCACCAGGCTCCTCTGTCCATGGATTTTCCAGGCAAGAATACTGGAGTGGGGTGCCACCCTGAGGGAACCAGAATGGAAAAAGATATATGTACCCCAATGTTCATTGCAGCACTATTTACAATAGCTAAGGCATGGAAGCAACCTAGATGCCCATTGACAGATAAATGGATAAAGAGACTGTGGTACATATGTACAATGGAATATTATTCAACCATAAAAAGGAATGCATTCATGTCAGTGCTAATGAGGTGGATGAACGTAAAGTCTATTACACAAAGTTAAGTGAGTCAGAAAGAGAAAAACAAGTATCTATATTAATACATATATATGGAATCTAGAAAGTTGGTACTGATGAACCTATTTGCAGGGCTGCAGTGGAGATGGAGATATAAAGAACAGACTTGTGGACACAGTGAGGGGAAGGAGAGACTGGGATGAATTGAGAGAGTAGAATAGAAACATACACATTCCCACATGTAAAATAGACAGCCAGTAGGAATTTTATAAATGATGCAAGGAGCTTAAACCTGGTGCTCTGTGACAACTTAGAAGAGTGGGTTGGGTGGAAGGGAGGTTCAAGAAGGAGAAGACATATGTGTACCTATGGCTGATTCATGCTGATGTATGGCAGAAACCAACACAATACTGTGAAGCAATCATCTTGTTATTAAAAATAAATAAAATAAATAAAGAATAATGACCTATTGTATAGCATGAGGAACTATCTTTAATATCCTATAATAACCTGTAATGGAAAATAATCTGAGAAAGAATATGTGTGTGTGTGTGTGTGTGTGTGTGTGTGTGTATGTGTGTGTGTAACTGAATTACTTTGCTATAAACCTGAAATATTGTACATTAACAATGCTTCAGTAAAGAAAAACAAAACAAAAAGCTATTAAAATATAAATAAAAAAGCAGAGATAGAACTTTTCCAACAAAGGTTAGTTAAGTCAAAGCTATGGTTTTTCCCAGTAATCCTATACTGATGTGAGGGTTGGGCCATAAAGAAGGCTGAGAACCAAAGAATTGATGCTTTGAGTTGTGGTACTGGTGAAGACTCTTAAGAGTCCCTTGGACTGCAAGGAAATCAAACCAGTCAATCGTAAGGGAAACCATCCCTGAATATTTATTGGAAAGGCTGATACTGAAGTTGCAATACTTTGTCCACTTGATGCAAAGATCTGACTCATTGGAAAGACTCTGCTGCCTGGAAAGACTGAAGGCAAAAGGAGAAGGGGTGGCAGAGGATGAGATGATTGGATAGCATCACCAAACCAATGGACATAAATTTGAGCAAACTCCAGGAGATGGTGGAGGATAGAGGAGTCTGACATGCTTCAGACCATGGGACCCCAAGAAGTCGGACACAACTTAGTGACTGAATAACAACAAAGAGCTTATGGAGTATGTATGTAAGTTTGCCAATCAGGAAATGCTGGTGTGGTGGTTTATGATTTCTTTCTCTGTGGCTTTCACTAGAGTGTGGTGCTTTTAAGGGTTGGGAATTTGGATTATGTAAATAAAACTATTAAAACTAATAAGGAAAGTGTCTTTGTAGGCAAGGAAAATTTTAAAAAGTATAATAAATGCAATCTGTTAAGGGGAAATGATTTTGTCCTAAAGAGAGGTTAAGAAAGAAAGAAAAAGGGAAAGCATAGGACAAAACCTGAAGTTAAAAAAGTAAGTTGTAGGAAGTTTGTGGAAAAGAAACCCTGAGAAAGAGTATAATGTGTTGTCCAGACTGGCTCTGTGCACACACATGCTCTGTGCACAAACAGGTCCTCGGATAGTTGGACGCATTTCAGGAAGAATTTTAATGAACTTCATTTCTTGCGTCTTCCCATGCACAGGAAATTACTATAAACATTAATTTGAGATGTCTGTTCCCTGTAACCTCAGTAATCTTTAACCAAGATGCTTACTGACTGTATGTATTCCACAACAAAAATCATATGTAAACTGCCTCCCTAAGACCTCTCTGAAGCAGTTTCTCAGAGATATCTTGGAGGTACTCTCTTAGGTCACTGTCCTCAGTAAGAATCTGAATAAAACTTCACTCACAACTCCCATATTGTGTGTTTTTCTTTCAGTCAACCAACATCTATTCTGGAGTATGATGCAACCAACATCTATTAGAATGATGTGGACTGACAAGAAAAGAAATATTGAGAAAATGCAAACTACGTGTAAATAGTTCTATTATTTAAAAAAATTTAAATGGCATTGAAAATGATAAATGCTCATACAAATAGGTATGTGTTTGCATAGAAAACGGTCTGAAGTTGTATCCTGCCTGGCTGACAGTGAGGAGCCCAGAGGCTAGAGAAAGGGGACAGGTTCCTGATTGGTGTGCTGTTTGAAGCCCTCAGGCTGCTCTGAGGCTTGACTGAGTGAGCCTTCATGAAGCACCAATCACAAAGCCCCTTATTTTTGCAAAAGACAAATTCTTTTTGAGGTTGAGAGTGAAGCTCAAAGTGCTGCACATTATTAAGCCACACTCTTCAATTCACTGACCTTGAGTGCTAACACGTCACCTTAGAGGGCTCACTGTAAATCACTTCTACCCAGCTGCTATAGTCCTGGGTCTGCAGACAGAAGGTATGGGGTACAGAGGAGGAAGTCCCCCTTGGTGTAGCTCTGAGCTCTGGTGTGACAAAGTTGATTTGTGCCAACACTGGAATCTCACTTTCACTGGAAGTCTCTGAGGGTGGGGAATTAAGATGCTGCAGGCCTCGCAGCCCTGTCACCTTTACTGGGGCACATAATTAATGTGTAAGCTGTTCAACCATGTTGTATTAATTGTGTCTCCAGTCAGGGCCTAATGTGACAAGATTAGCAGAGAGCACAGTTATTCATCAGTGAGTTGTCACAGTTTAATTGTCCTTTAAATGCTTCAGAATATAGGAGAGGTTGAAGAAGACAGGGATGGATTCCCTTTACTTCTCTGAGAACCAGCCCATAAAGGCACTGAAAAAATTAAGTAAGTTCTAAATAATGAATCTTAAATGAGAATGTATCAGCATGCATTGCCCTTCCCATTGTTGCCATGTCCTTCATCTCACCCCTGACATCTACTTATTAGTAATCATGGTATCTGCCATCAGTTGAGAGCTAACCATATGCCGGTTTAGAAATGGCATCTCCTTTGAATTTTTGAATAACTCCGAGCCTTGTTTATTGTGTTATGCTCATTTTACAGATGATGGAACTGAAGTTTAGAAAAGTTAGGTGACTAGTCCAAGATCCTGTGACAGATAAACAGCAAAATCAGGAATAAAACTCAATTTAAATCTATGAGTGTATGTACATGGTAGGAATATGCTGAAATATTCTTCCGTGTGTGAAATCCTCTCCATTTTGCAGGACCTAGTTTAAGTGTAACTCTAAGAAATGCCAGGCTTCTTCAGAGAATCTGTCCCCAGTATGTGCATCCTGAAGAAGTTAACCATTGTCTAACATCTCACAGGTTAGTAAAACTCACTCTTGTTTCTCCCCTCATCAGTTTGCTCATGCACAGGTCCAAGGTAGCCGTCAAGTTGTTCAGGAACAGAAAGTTCTGTGTTGCTCTCTAAAAATTGCAGTCTCAGCTGGAACCCTGTCCTTGCCTCTCCCGAGTTCTCAGATGCATGCTGCCTTCACAGCCAGCCATCCAAGGACATTATCTCCTTACCCATAAAAGGGTTTGCTCTGGATTTTGTAATTTGAAGCTAAGATCTTCTTCCTGGAATCTTTTGCTTGGTCTTCTTTGCCCAAGCTTCTGGCAATGGATCTTTAATCTGTTTTCCTGAACTAAAAACAAACAAACAAACAATCAAACAAAAAAACACCTGGTAGCTTCTAGCTGAACATTCTGAAACAAAAATGTCTGTTTTTTTTTCCCATTCTTTTATTTTTTATTATTTTTTTAAATTTATTTTTACTTTATTTTACTTTACAATACTGTATGGGTTTTGTCATACATTGACATGAATCTGCCACGGGTGTATACAAGCTCCCAATCCTGAATCCGCCTCCCACCTCCCAATGGATTAGGAAGCCATTAGGATTCCCTTTCAATCTTACTGGGAGAGAGATGTTGGGATAAAACTGACTGGCTTGTTAATTTCAGTGCAAAAATAGGCAGAAACAGCTTACTTGAAGCATATTATAATGAAACCAACTCCTCACTCCTCCCTGTATATATGAATTGTACCATATGACCTTTGCAGTTTTCCCCAGTGTCAAAAAGAGCCTATTTCTCTACCATCTGACTCTGAATTTAACTGGCTGACTTCTTTGGCTGTTACCAGGTTTGTTGCAAGTAGAAGCATGTAAAAGCACTTGTGTAATTGGCTTTCCTATGCTGGTACTGCTGCCTCTGCCCTGACAATATGCCTGGGATGGGGCACCTGAAAAACAAGGGGCTCATGGAGCAGAGTGTCTATGCTCACCCCAACCAGGCCATCCAAAACTGTCTGGTAGGTAATCTTGGACCTTACACATGGAGCTGAGCCACCTAGCCATTTCTTACCCAGCTACTCCAGACACAGGAGAAATAAATGCTTCCCTTATTCGCTAGGATGGTTTTAAAGTTTTTCCAAGTAAAATCTGAAAACAATCCTAGTTTTCGAACATTTGATTTTCTCTAATTTATTCATTTTCTCAAGTTGTTTTGATGTGGTAGAAATGAAGGATGTTCATTATAAAGAATAGTAAAAAAAAAAAATTACAGGAAGAGAAAGTTTTAAAATGACCTCAGATTCAGCTGCTCTGCAGCAGACATATCAGCCTCAGGTGGCCCTTACCTTAGATATCTCTGTACCCAATCAACTATAAAAGGGCCAAGTACAGATAAACAAAAAAACACTTGTCAATAAAAATGGGATTAGTGACACCCACTATGTTCAATATAAAAGTATTTTATTAAATTTTACTTTAAGAGAAGAAAATGGGGGTGATATTTAAATGAAAGGAACTGCAGATCTTCAAAAAACGTTGCCTTGGCAAAAAAGATATTATTTTGTAAAAGAACCCTCTAAGATCAAGAACAAGAATGTGAAAAGCATTGAAAGGTTGCCTCTTTTATGTTTTTGACTCTCTGTTTCAATTCCAGAAAATTTTAATTGTGTTCTATTATAAAAGATGAAGAAATAAACATTTGTCTACTTTCACATGATTTTCTCATGATTTTTGTTGGTGATATCTACAAGGTTAATAGGAGTTGCAATCTATCCTATAACAATCATTCACATTGTTGTTTAGCCCTTTTCTACTTACCTTTGAGTGGATTTGATACTTTGGGGGTCCTACTTCTAATAGCTTTCCTTCTCCTGGCTGAGTTTCTATTTGTTTTACTTGCTTGCTAGGCTGGATTTTATCATTGAGGAGTCCCAAGGTCTCATAGATGTTGGATTCTGAAATTCCTGCTAGTCCAAAATTATCTGTAGCCTCTGTAATCAAAGGAAAACTTGAGTGGATAAACAATGTTTTCTTTCCCTCAGAACTTTTTAGCCTAACTTTTCATTTCATGTACTCCATTGTTTTCATTTTTTCCCTTTTCCTTGATATTTTAAAATTATGTGGTAAAATATACATAGTATAAAATGTACAGTTTTAACCATTGGTCCACTGATTTAAACGTTGCACAGATCTACTTGTCCTTCCTCTGTTCATGTTAGTGGGCTGACTTTTCTTGTAATGTCTCATGAAATGAGCCCATTTTTGGTATTTTTATCTGTGACTACAATTCTTGGAAGCCAGTTTGGCTGGGTATAACATTCTTGGTTAATGTGTTATTGCTCTCAGAATTTTCTCTCCATGTCTTTGTCTTTAAAATTCTGAATGCTGCTAAGGGGGCAGCCTAAGATTTGTCTGCATGGTCTGGCCTGTTCTCGGCCAGCTCTCTTTGTTGCACTCTGTGTCTAAATGCCTGAAGCAAGCCTTTATACTTAGTGTTTATTAACTTAAGCAGAAACTATTTCAATGGCACTCATTATGTATTAATGTTTCCTGAGTGTAGATTTTACCTTCTAGATTGGTTTCAATCCTTGTTTTTTTGCTCATGAAAATTTTCTTCCTCTTTTGGGAGGTTTCCAATTCAGGGACCCCAGTTAGTCTCCCTGGCCTGCCCTTCATTTCTATTATTTTTTTCATGATTGTTTTAATCTCTAGGTCTTTTCTTGGGCTTTCATAGCTGTCATCTCAAATCTGTCTTTATGTCAGCAATGGAGTACCTTTTCCCTTTCCACTTCTGTTAGTTTACTCGTTCTGTTAATGATGTTCTTTGATATTAAATTTTTATAACTTTCTTTTGGGCCTATTCTCTGCATTTTAGTCTCATCTTTTACTCATTCACATTTCTGTATTGTCTTTCTCTGGTGTGAAGGACTCATGGGAACATTTTTTGTTTTCAGGTTTTATATTTGCTCAACCTACTTTATTCATTAGTCTTTTGCATGCTATGTGCTATCTTCTCTTTCCTTAATTTCCCCTGAAACATGTAGTTACTATGTAATTTCTCTCTGCCTTGCCCTTAATTCCATTTGCTCTAATATCATTGGGCAAATTTTCCTTGACAGCTCTTTTTCCTTTGCTGATATTAATTATCAGAGCTGAGTCTCATTTCAAAGGGTCTTAGTTCCAGGGCTGAATTGTGTTTTATGCACTATTCATCCCGTTTCCATGGCAGAATATTTTTAAGCTATTCAGTTGGGAGCTCTCAGTGACAGGGAACCCTGGGGTGTTTCCCTCTCTCTCTGAGAATCAAAAAGAACCAGGTCGGCCATCTTCTCTTTGCTATGGTTAATCTTTGTGTTTTCCATGTTCACCTACTTACCCCATAATCATGTGTAGGGGCTATAAGGAGAACTATTGAAATTTTCTTTAATTTCTTTGTCCAGTGGGGCCTTTGGTTGTGAGGCAGACTGCCTTGCTGAACATTTTAACTCTAAATTTTAATGTGACTTTCCTTTTTCAAGCAATCAAAAGAGGTACCCTTTGCCTTGCTTGGAAGTGGCTGACGAGGATTTTGCCAACTTTGCCCTTCTGTTAGAAGGAAGAAGATCTGTGATATGGCTTCACTCTCCCACGCTTATCCCATTTTATTTGACATCAAAGCCTGCAGCAGGCAGAAATGGGCCGCACACAGTATATATTTAGAAGTACCTGACATCCTTTCAGGACTGCATCCTCCTACATTAACATATCAATCAATTCCATACTCCCCACAAAGGTGAGGAACTGGTTTTTTCTTGCAAGATTAGAGATATAACATCTTTATTTTGCACTGTATAAAACTGCAGTTAGGAAATTAAATTCCACACAAGGAGTAAAGATGTTAAGGTCACTTTTGATCATATGAAAATGCAATACACATACAGCATGAGAGACAACTGAAAGGAGGAAGCTGGGCTCAAGCCTCATTCAGCACAGATTGTGAAGCAGCAGCAGCTATAGGACTGGGCCAGAAGAGAGATGGCTTTTTTGTTGTTCAGTCTCTAAGTTGTGTCTGACTCTGTGACCCCCATGGACTTCTGCACAGGCTTTCCTGTCTTTCACTATCTCCTGGTTTGCTCGAATTCATGCCCATTGAGTTGGTGATGCTATCTAACCATCTCATCCTCTGCCACCCCCTTCTCTTTTTGCCCTAATTTGCCCTAATTTTTTCCCCAGCATCAGAGTCTTTTCTGGAGAGTCAGCTCTTCGCATCAGATGGTCAAAGTATTGGAGCTTCAGCTTCAGCATCAACACTTTCAATAAATATTTGAAGTTGAGCTCCTTTAGGATTAACTGGCTAGATCTAACAGTTCAAGTGATTCTCAAAAGTCTTCTCCGACACCACAATTTGAAAACATCAGCTCTTTTGTGCTTAGCCTTCATTGTGGTCCAACTCTCACACCTATATATGACTATTAGAAAAACCATAGCATTGAATACATACTTTTGTCAGCAAAGTGATGTCTCTGCTTTTTAATGTGATGTCTAGGCTTGTCATAGTTTTCTTCCCAAGGAGCTAGTGTCTTTTAATATCAAGACTGCAGTCACTATCTACAGTGACTTGGAGCTCAAGAAAATAAAGTCTGTCACTGCTTCCACTCTCTCCCCTTCTGCTTGCCATGAAATAATGGGAACAGATGTCTTGACCTTAGTTTCTTGAATGTTGAGTTTTAAGCCAGCATTTTCACTCTCCTCTTTCACACTCATCAAGAAGCCCTTTAGTTCCTCTTCACTTTCTGCCATTAGAGAAGTATCATCTACATATCAGAGATTGTTGATAATTCTCCCAGCAATCTTGATTCTAGCTTGTGATTCACCCATCTCAGCATTTTGCATGATGACCCCCTTCATGGATTACTGCCTAGTGGCAAAGGGGCTTGCATAACTCAATGAAGCTATGATCCATGCTGTATAGGGCCACTCAAGATGAATGGGTCATAGTAGAGTTCTGACAAAATGTGATACACTGGAGGAAGGAATGGTAAACCACTCCAGTAAACTAGCTGTGAGATCCTCATGAACTGTATAAAAAGGCAAAAAGATATTACATCAGAAGATGAACCCTCCAGGTCAGAAGGTGGCCAGTGGGCTACTGGGGAAAGGAGGAGGACATCTACTAATAGCTCTAGAAAGAATGAAGCAGCTGGCCAAAGTGGAAATGACACTCAATTGTGAATGTGTCTGGTGATGAAAGCAAAATCCAGTGCTCTAAAGAAGTGTATTGCATAAGAACCTGAAATGTTAGGTCCATGAATCAAGGTAAACTGGATGTGGTTAGGCAAGAGATGGTAAGAAAAAACATCATCATCTTAAGAATCAGTGAACTAAAATGGATGGGAGTGAGTGAATTTAATTCACATGACCATTATATCTACTACTGTGGGCAAGAATCCCATACAAGAAATGGAGTAGCCATAATAATCAACAAAAAAGTATAAAATGCAACCTCAAAAACAACAGAATGATCTCAGTTCTGAGATCATTCCAAGGAAAACTATTCAGTATCACAGTAATCCAAGTCTACACTCCAACCAGTGATGCTAAAGAAACTGGAGTTCATTAGCTCTATGAAGACATATAAAAAATTCTAGAAGTAACACCAAAAAAGGTGTCCTATTCATCACAGGGGCTTGGAATGCAAAAGTAGGAAGTCAAGAGATACGTGGAGTAACAGGCAAATTTGGCCTTGGAGTGCAAAATGAAGCAAGGTGAAGGCTAACAGAATTCTTCCAAGAGGACAAACAGGTCATAGAAAACACCCTTTTAAGCACCAGTCTATGTTCAATACAGGATACAGGATACAGGATGCTTGGGGCTGGTGTACGGGATGATCCGGGGAGATGGTGTGGGGTGGGAGGTGGGAGAGGGCTTCGGCATTGGGAGATCATGTACACCTGTGGCTAATTCATATCAATGTATGGCAAAACCAATACAGTATTGTAAAATAGAATAGAGTATTAAATTAAAAAAATATTCTGATGAAAAAAAGTGAAAAAAAAAACAATAAATGGGAACAAGGTAAAAAAAAAAGATCAGTCCTGAATATTCGTTGGAAGGACTGATGTTGAAGCTGAAACTCCAATACTTTGGCCACCTGATGCAAAGAGCTGACTCACTGGAAAAGACCCTGATGCTGGGAAAGATTAGAGTCAAGAGGAGAAGGGGACAACAGAGAATGAAAAGGTTGGATGGCATCACTGACTCGATGATGGATATGAGTTTGAGTAAGCTCCAGGAGTTTTGAAGGACAGGGAAACCTGGTGTGCTGCAGTCCATCAGGTCTCAAAGAGTCGGACACAACTAAGCAACTGAACTGTAGACTAACAAATGCAGGAAAAAAAAAGTTTGTCCTTTTCTCCTCCTTGAGAGCCCCAGACCCTTCTCTCCTCCTCAGAGACCCCAGACTAGTTATCAACCTACCTAGGAATTGACTCTTTCATAAGGGTGACCTACAGGAAGAAAAATGTCTTCTTACAGCCAGCAACAGGAACCTTCTTTACTCAGTGAAATGCAACTAAATCAGGTAGATATAATGTCTTTTGTCCTATTCATCACAGGGGCTTGGAATGCAAAAGTAGGAAGTCAAGAGATACGTGGAGTAACAGGCAAATTTGGCCTTGGAGTGCAAAATGAAGCAAGGTGAAGGCTAACAGAATTCTTCCAAGAGGACAAACAGGTCATAGAAAACACCCTTTTAAGCACCAGTCTATGTTCAATACAGGATACAGGATACAGGATGCTTGGGGCTGGTGTACGGGATGATCCGGGGAGATGGTGTGGGGTGGGAGGTGGGAGAGGGCTTCGGCATTGGGAGATCATGTACACCTGTGGCTAATTCATATCAATGTA
Organism: Madoqua kirkii; assembly: GCA_006408675.1. NCBI lineage: Eukaryota > Metazoa > Chordata > Mammalia > Artiodactyla > Bovidae > Madoqua > Madoqua kirkii. The sequence goes on along the minus strand of SJYC01079061.1, from coordinate 2,835 downwards.
TGGCAAAACCAATACAGTATTGTAAAATAGAATAGAGTATTAAATTAAAAAAATATTCTGATGAAAAAAAGTGAAAAAAAAAACAATAAATGGGAACAAGGTAAAAAAAAAAGATCAGTCCTGAATATTCGTTGGAAGGACTGATGTTGAAGCTGAAACTCCAATACTTTGGCCACCTGATGCAAAGAGCTGACTCACTGGAAAAGACCCTGATGCTGGGAAAGATTAGAGTCAAGAGGAGAAGGGGACAACAGAGAATGAAAAGGTTGGATGGCATCACTGACTCGATGATGGATATGAGTTTGAGTAAGCTCCAGGAGTTTTGAAGGACAGGGAAACCTGGTGTGCTGCAGTCCATCAGGTCTCAAAGAGTCGGACACAACTAAGCAACTGAACTGTAGACTAACAAATGCAGGAAAAAAAAAGTTTGTCCTTTTCTCCTCCTTGAGAGCCCCAGACCCTTCTCTCCTCCTCAGAGACCCCAGACTAGTTATCAACCTACCTAGGAATTGACTCTTTCATAAGGGTGACCTACAGGAAGAAAAATGTCTTCTTACAGCCAGCAACAGGAACCTTCTTTACTCAGTGAAATGCAACTAAATCAGGTAGATATAATGTCTTAAGATGTGTCTTAAGTGTTAATGTGTATGTGTGTGTGTGCGCGCACGTGTGAGCAAGCCCAGTTGTGTCTGACTCTGCAATGCCATGGACTGTGTGGTCTGCCAGGCTCCTCTGTCCATGGGATTTTCCAGGCAAGAATAATGGAGTGGGTTGCCATTTCTTACTCCAGAGATGTTAATGTACTTGTTTTAAAATTATAAATCTAATGCTTATTTTTTTAAATCAAGCCCACAAGATTGTATAAAGTAAGTGTGAAAATTCCCCTTTCAATTTTCACTTTTCAGAGTTGACTATTACCAGGTTTCTCTGTATTCACATAGAATTTTCAAATGCATATATGAAATATATGTACATACATGAATCTAGAAAGTGAAATAAAATTATTCATATTATTTCAAAAAAAAAAGAAAAAAGAAAACACCCTTTTTCAACAGCACAAGAGAAGACTTTACACATGGATGTTACCAAATTGTCAATAGTGAAATCAAATTGATTACATTCTTTGTAGCTGAAGATGAGAAGGTGTATACAGTCAGTGAAAACAAGGCCTGGAACTGACTGTGGCCCAAATCATCAGCTCCTCAAAGCAAAATTCAGGGTTAAAATAAATAAAGTGGGGAAAACCAATAGGCCAGTCAGATATGACTTTAATCAAATCCCCTATGAATATACAGTGGAGGTAACTAATGGATTCATGGGATTAGATCTAGCAAACAGAGTGCCTGAAAAACTATGGACAGAGGTGTGTAATATTGTACAGGAACCACCAAACAAAACCATCCCAAGAAAAAAAGGAATGCAAGAAGGCAAAGTGATTATCTGGGAGGCTTTGCAAATAGCTGAGGAAAGAGGAGAAGTGAAAAGCAAGGGAAAAAGCAAAAGGTAAACCCAACTAATCACAGAGTTCCAGAGAATAGCAAGGGGAGACAAGGAGGCATTTTTCAATAAACAATGCAAAGAAACAGAGGAGAACTACAGAAAGGGTAAAACTATAATCCTCCTCAAGAAAACTGGAAATATCAAAGGAATATGTCATACAAAGATGGGCAAAATAAAGGACAGAAACAGTAAAGATTTAATAGAAGCAGAAGAGATCAGGAAGAGATGGAAAGAATACAGAGAAGAGCTACATAAAAAATAGATTTTAATGGCACAGACAGCCACAATGGTGTAGTCTCTTATTCAGGGCCAGACGTTCTGGAATGTGAGGTCAAGTGGGCCTTAGGAAGTACTTCTGCCAAAAAAGCCAGTGGAGGTGATGGAATTGCAGAAGAGTTATTTAAAAGTTCTAAAAGATGAGGCTATTAAAGTGCTATACTCAATATGTCAGTAAATTTGGAAAAGCCAGCAGTGGCCACAGGACTAGAAAAGGTCAGTCATTATTCCAGTTTCCAAGAAGGGCAGTACTACTGCCCTTCTCTATGAACTATAAAATCTTTTAGAACTAGCACCAGAAAAGATGTCCTATTTATCATGTGGAGTTCAGTTCAGTTCAGTCGCTCAGTCGTGTCTGACTCTTTGTGACCCCATGAATTGCAGCACGCCAAGCCTGTTCATCACCATCTCCCAGAGTTCACTCAAACTTACGTCCATCGAGTTAGCGATACCATCCAGCCATCTCATCCTCGGTCGTCCCCTTCTCCTCCTGCCCCTAATCCCTCCCAGCATCAGAGTCTTTTCCAATGAGTCAACTCCTTGCATGAGGTCGTCACAGTACTGGAGTTTCAGCTTTAGCATCACTCCTTCCAAAGAAATCTCAGGGTTGATCTCCTTCAGAATGAACTGGTTGGATCTCCTTGCAGTCCAAGGGACTCTCAAGAGTCTTCTCCAACACCACAATTCAAAAGCCTCAATTCTTCAGTGCTCAACTTTCTTCACAGTCCAACTCTCACATCCATACATGACCACGGAAAAAACCATAGCTTTGACTAGATGGACCTTAGTTGGCAAAGTAATGTCTCTGCTTTTGAATATGCTCTCTAGGTTGGTCATAACTTTTCTCCCAAGGAGTAAGCATCTTTTAATTTCATAGCTGCAGTCATCATCTCCAGTGATTTTGAAGTCCCAAAATATAAAGTCTGACACTGTTTCCACTGTTTCCCCATCTAGTTCCCATGAAGTGATAGGACCAAATGCCATGATCTTCATTTTCTGAATGTTGAGCTTTAAGCCAACTTATTCACTCCCCTCTTTCACTTTCATCAAGAGGCTTTT
>SJYC01079060.1:0-47824 GCA_006408675.1 Madoqua kirkii | reverse complement strand
TTAAATCTATTTCTCACTTCCACTGTATAATCATAAGGGATTTGATTTAGGTCATATTTGAATGGTCTACAGGTTTTCCCTACTTTCTTCAATTTAAGTCTGAATTTGGTAATAAGGAGTTCATGATCTGAGCTGCAGTCAGCTCCTGGTCTTGTTTTTGTTGACTGTATAGAGTTTCTCCATCTTTGGTTGCATAGAATATAATCAGTGTGATTTGAATGTTGACCATCTGGTGATCTCCATATACATTCCAGGTTCCTATGCAATATTGCTCTTTACAGCATTGGACCTTGATTCTATCACCAGTCACAGGCACAACTGGGTATTGTTTTTGCTTTGGCTCCATCCCTTCATTCTTTCTGGAGTTATTTCTCCACTGTTCTCCAGTAGCATAATGGGCACCTAATGACCTGGGGAGTTCCTCTTTCAGTATCCTATCATTTTGCCATTTCATACTGTTCATGGGGTTCCCAAGGCAAGAATACTGAAGTGGCTTGCCATTCCCTTCTCCAGTGGATCACGTTCTGTCAGCCCTCTCCACCATGACCCGCCCATCTTGGGTTGCCCCGCAGGCATGGCTTGATTTCATCGAGTTAGACAAGGCTGTGGTCTAGTGTGATTAGATTGACTAGTTTTCTGTGAGTATGGTTTCAGTGTGTCTGCCCTCTGATGCCCTCTTGCAACACCTACCATCTTACTAGGGTTTCTCTTACCTTGGACGTGGGGTATCTCTTCATGGCTGCTCCAGCAAAGCACAGCTGCTGCACCTTAACTTGAACGAGGGGTATCTCCTTACCGCCGCCGTTCCTGACCTTCAATGTAGGATAGTTCCTCTAGGTCCTCCTGCATCTGTGCAGCCACTGCTCCTCCCCCATGACTTATATGTAACTGTAAATTTGTACCTTTCAACCCACTTCACCCATGTTGGCTGCCCATCCAAACCCCTCATCTGGAAACCACTAATCTGTTCTCTGTATTTATGTTTTGTTCCATGTGGTTGTTTGATTCTACATTTAAGTGTGGTCATGTAGCATTTGTCTTTCTCAGACTTATTTCATATAGCATAATGAGCTCTAGATTCATTCATGTTATTGCAAATAGCAAGATTTCTTTATGGTTGGTCCATAACTAATACATTAAAAGTATCTGTATAACCCTGATGTATAAACTTGGGGTACCTCCACACCCTACATACCTTTATAGTGAATAAATAGTTGATAGTGGCAATGGCAACCCACTCCAGTCCTCTTGCCTGGAAAATGCCATGAAGAGAGGAGACTGGAAGGCTGCAGTCCATGGGGTCACTGAGGGTCAGACTCAACTGAGCGACTTCATTTTCACTTTTCACTTTCATGCCATGGAGGAGGAAATGGCAACCCACTCCAGTGTTCTTGCCTGGAGAATCCCAGGGATGGTGAAGTCTGGTGGGCTGCTGTCCATTTATGGGGTCACACAGAGTTGGACACAACTGAAGTGACTTAGCAGCAGTGGTATGTGTGTCTGATTCACTCAGTCGTGTGCGACTCCTTGCAACTCCATGGCCTGTAGCCCATCAGGTCCCTCCATCCATGGAATTCTCCAGGCAAGAATATGGAAGTGGGTTGTCATGCCCTCCTGCAGGAGATCATCCCAACCCTGGGATCGAACTCAGTTCTCCTTCATTGCAAGTGGATTCTTTAACATCTGAGCCACCTGGGAAGACCTTAGAAGATGATGGAAAAAAAAAAAAAAAAAAACACAAGACAAAACAAAAAATACTTTAATTTTAACAGAAAATTCAAGATGAAAATTAAAAGTAATGACAGATTTCACAAGAACGTTCTAGATCATATAACTTTTTGAAATGTAGAAATATCACTAAGCAGGCATCTATAATTTTAAAATACTCTTTTAATGTATATGTTCTATTATCACAAAGGTCTTAGAACCATCAATTATATAAAACTGGATCCAAAATACTGTTCCAAGTGCAGAAAACAGCAAAAGTATAAATGAACCTTTCTAGTCACACCAGCCCTTCCCCAAGGTCACATTCAAATGGAGGAAAGCTGGACTTTCTTGATTAACACACATGGGTTCTAATTCAGGTGTGGCCAGAGGTATAATTGTATGACTCAGGGCAGGTGATTCAGCCTCTCCAGTTTTCCGTTTTCTTAAAAACATTTATGTATTTGGCAACTGTTTACTGAATGCTTCCCCAGCATCAGATTCTACATTACAGAAAAAAAAAAAAAACTTTGGTTAAATGGAACAAGTGAGGTCACTGATTTCATTAAGATTGTATTCTAGTGGAAAAGACAGGTATTTGAACAAGTAATCGCAAATATGAAGAGATGGGGAAACAGGAAGGATTCACACTGTGGGAGCAGAGAACAAGGGAACTCGGCACCTAGTCTAAAGGGTTAGGAGTCTCTCTCCAAGGAATTGACACAGAAGCTAATAATCTAAAAGATACATGGGAGGAAGCGGAACAAATTATAGGAAAAAACGTTCTAGGCAGAGCAAATTAAGGCAAGGAAGATAATGCAGGACCATGGTATATCCAGGGAACTGGTCAGGTCTGGTGTAGCTGGACTGGAGAGAGGAGAGGACAGGAAAGGAATGGAGCTGAAGCCCAGGTAAGGACCAGATCTAGGAGAGACCCAGGAACAGTGGGAAGAAAAATAGGCTCTCTCTACGGAAAAGGGTAGCCATCCAAGGGTTTAGGGAGCAGAGACACAATTATACATCTATGTTTAAAACAAGTCCCGCTGAAGAATAGAGCCAGTGTTTGAGGGAGCAGAACAGGATTTCAGGGATATTAATTCAGGGACTGGGGATCACTCTGGAGATTGCTGGAGCAGTTTGTGGTAGAAGGTCTGGAAAGAAAAGAAATCTTTAAAAGATTTAAGTAAAATAATGTTTAAAACTTACAACAAAGTCTAATATGTAGAAGGGATAAGCAAAGCAAGAGAGAAAGAAGTTTTCTAGCTATAAAATAACTAGAAGCATCCCTGCTGTGTATGATCGTGTGAATAAAAATATAAATGTGACAATGTAGACTACATAAGCATCTCTTATACCTCCCAGTGCATAGAACAAACTCAAAAGACTGAAAATGCTTATCTTTAGAGTGAAACAACAATTCACAGCCTTACAAGTGATGTGAAGTTAAATTTATTTCTGGGTCAAATCCCTTATCATTGCACTCTACCATTGGGTACAAAGACTGCAGTTCACCAATGCAAAGGGAAAGGAATGTAGCAGGAGGCTGAGTATGTGGAAAGAGTCTGCAGTGTGTCCTCCAGATTATGAATACTCCACCTTTACATGCTGGCAGTCAATAAAAGATGTTATTTGAAAATATATATCAATCCATTTGGTGAGATTTTTCTCTTAAATTTATGAAGACATTCAAGACCATGATCTTGGTTACGGTTTGTATTCTTTTCCAGGGAGTCTGTTTTTACTCCTGTGGAGTATGTCTTTCTGATGAAACTTTTTGGTATGGAATAAAATCTTGAGACTCTGCAGTTTGCACTTCCAGTGGCTAAGACAAAGATTTTATCAGAGGTGTTGTAGAACTGTGTTTGATCCACAGACAAGGATGGAGATGGACACACACAGACCTCTCTGGTGGCCAGGTCACAGGAGAACCATCCCACAACAGAAGAAGCCTGTTTTACTTCCCTAACTATAGACACTGACCATCACTATGTATGGGTTAACATGCATACATTTAGACTTGATATCTACGAGCATGCAGTTCTAACAAAAGAAAGAGATTGAATGGTCTTTTATCTAAATTTGTAAAACCTTCATATCTTTATAAAGAATTATTCTTTCTGAATATTTTGAAAGACAAAGGAGTCTGTGTGCTACAGTCTGTAGAGTTGCAAATAGTTGGATATGATTTAGGACTGAACAACAACAACTCTAAATATTCTGTTGTGCCATTACAATTGAGCTGTATGTTACTCAGGAATTAAATAAGTAGGAAAATTTGTATGGAGAAAAACTTACTCTTGAACATTCTTTAAATCACCCACAAAAAATGGTATATGTGGTTTTATATGTACTTTGTGGTCTTGCAATAAGCCTAACATGGTCAGGCTTTCTCAAGGATTTAGACAAATTCCTACCTCTTTAGTGGAGAAACCAGATGAAATACTAGGCCTCCATTTACTGGTTAGTTTTAAAAAATAAATGTTTGTTTGTCTTCTGATTTTTTTAAAACAATATGTATAATGTTTAAAGGTTTCTTTCTACTTATATTTACTAGAAAACTGGCTACATTACGCATGTTGTACAAGACATTCTTCAGCCTTTCTCATATCCAATAGCTTGTACCCTCGTCCCTAAATAAACCCCTATCCACTACTAACCGCTGGTTCATTTGCACATCTGTGAGCGTACTTTTCTGATTTATTTTCAAGCACATGTTAGTTGAGTAAGTTAAAGCTATTCAACTCTACTGCATACAAAAGAAACACACTTTTCTAAATCTATTTTCAAAATCAACACTCAAAGTACTATTCTAATTTTTTAAATAAACTCTCAAGAATAATTTGAATCAATTTATTGTCTAATTTAACTAGTAAATTACCTAACTCTTTTGCCATGTCATTTGAAATAGTGGAACATCATTGGCCTAATTAGTCATGCTTTTAATGAACTGGAATATTAAATGTGCAGGAAAGAGGGGGGAGCAATGTAAGATTTCCCTCCTCTTTTCTCACTCATATGTGTCCATTAATCCAAATGAATCTCAACGTCATGTCCTTCTAGCACTTTATTCATTCATTTATTTAATTTTAGAACTGAAAAACAAGTCCAAGATTATCTGCCATGCGGATTCCTTCTCTTAGCCCTTCTGGGTATACTTTCTTCCTTCTCCACCATGTTTATGGCCTCTGTGGGATGGCCTAGGGACCACCACAACAGGTCTCCTTATTTTCTGTCTCCTGTTGGGATCAACAAATGAGAAGCCCTGGCAGAAGATGGATGGAAGGAAACAGAATGAGATCCTTGAACTTATTCCGCTGGCTCCCTCCTCTTAAATTTTCCCAAATACAATCAGTTTCTTCAAGGTGTCCTCTTCTGTAAAACTCTGCTTAAGATCCACAGATGCCCTCTTCTCCCATTTCTTTGGATCTAGGCTGAAAACAACTCATTTATTAGCACCCAACTCCCATAACTTGATAACACTCCTGAAATATTTCATTTCTGTATACTGTTTGCTTGATTTCTAAATGCTACAATTTAATTTTGCTCATGAAAACACTGAGCCTGAGGAAACATGGCTGTCAAGTTCAAGGTAACACAACCAGTAGCCAGCCGGTGAATGACAGTGGAAAGAACCCAGAACATTTCATTGCCAGGAACAGAAGCTTCTCTGAAGCAAATTAAACAGACAAAAAGATGGAGACGTTCTTTGGACCACAGAGAAGAGAGTTCAGTGGAACTGACTTGGAGAATGGGAGGAGGCAGAGTTCAGCCTTTATTATCAGGAATGTGTCTGTTTACTCCATCCCTCTCCTTAGATCCCGGTTGAGAAGCAGAATATCTCCACAGGACAGAAAACTGACCTACTAGAAGCTGTATCTTTACTCATCCCAAAGTTCTAGCAAAGTCTCAGAGGAAAATATTTTCAGGTCAGTTCAGTTCGGTTCAGTCGCTTAGTCATGTCCGACTCTTTGTGATCCCATGAATTGCAACATGCCAGGCCTCCCTGTTCATCACCATCTCTCGGAGTTCACTCAGACTCATGTCCATCAAGTCTGTGATGCCACCCAGCCAACTCATCCTCGGTCGTCCCCTTCTCATCCTTCCCCCAATCCCTCCCAGCATGAGAGTCTTTTCCAATGAGTCAACTCTTCTCATGAGGTGGCCAAAGTACTGAAGTTTCAGCTTTAGCATCATTCCTTCCAAAGAAATCCCAGGGCTGATCTCCTTCAGAATGGACTGGTTGGATCTCCTTGCAGTCCAAGGGACTCTCAAGAGTCTTCTCCAACACCACAGTTCAAAAGCACCAATTCTTCAGCGCTCAGCCTTCTTCACAGTCCAACTCTCACATCCATACATGACCATTGGAAAAACCATAGCCTTGACTAGATGGACCTTAGTCAGCAAAGTAATGTCTCTGCTTTTGAATATGCTATCTAGGTTGGTCATAACTTTCCTTCCAAGGAGTAAGCGTCTTTTAATTTCATGACTGGAGTCACCATCTGCAGTGATTTTGGAGCCCCCCAAGATTAAGTCTGACACTGTTTCCACTGTTTTCCCATTGATTTCCCATGAAGTGATGGGACCGGATGCCATGATCTTCATTTTCTGAATGTTGAGCTTTAAGCCAACTTTTTCACTCTCCTCTTTGACCTTCATCAAGAGGCCCTTTAGCTCCTCTTCACTTTCTGCCATAATGGTGGTGTCATCTGCATATCTGAGGTTATTGATATTTCTCCCAGCAATCTTGATTCCAGCTTTTACAGTGTAAACACTGTCTCTTATACACATCTGAAGTGATGGGACCGGATGCCATGATCTTCATTTTCTGAATGTTGAGCTTTAAGCCAACTTTTTCACTCTCCTCTTTGACCTTCATCAAGAGGCCCTTTAGCTCCTCTTCACTTTCTGCCATAATGGTGGTGTCATCTGCATATCTGAGGTTATTGATATTTCTCCCAGCAATCTTGATTCCAGCTTGTGTTTCTTCCAGCCCAGCATTTCTCATGATGTACTCTGCATATAAATTAAATAAGCAGGGTGACAATATACAGCCTTGATGTACTCCTTTTTCTATTTGAAACCAGTCTGTTGTTTCATGTCCAGTTCTAGCTGTTGCTTCCTGACCTGCATACAGATTTCTCAAGAGTCAGGCCAGGTGGTCTGGTATTCCCTTCTCTTTCAGAATTTTTCACAGTTTATTGCGATCCACACAGTCAGAGGCTTTGGCATAGTCAATAAAGCAGAAATAGATGTTTTTCTGGAACTCTCTTGCTTTTTCCATGATCCAGCGGATGTTGGCAAATTGATCTCTGGTTCCTCTGCTTTTTCTAAAACCAGCTTGAATATCAGGAAGTTCAATGTTCACATATTGCTGAAGCCTGGCTTGGAGAATTTTGAGCATTACTTTACTAGCATGTGAAATGAGTGCAATTGTGTGGTAGTTTGAGCATTCTTTGGCATTGCCTTTCTTTGGAATGTTAGCATTATTCAAAGCCCACCATGAACAAATTAGATGAAATCTGAGTGCTCAGATCAAGACAGCTGGTGGTTCTTGGAGTGAGGAAACAGGGTCAGCCCCACTCCCAAAGCATAGACTCAGTTGGGGAATAGATGATTTCTAAGAGAAACAGACAGGCAAAAAGCAAAGGAAAGAAACATTCCCTAGAGATAGGAGTAGAAGGTGTGTAGAACCAACAGACAGCTGGTATACCAAAGCCAGAACAGAATCAGTTATCTGAACCTAATTCAATTTATATTTCACTATCACACATATAGAAGCCAAACAATCTGACTTAAACTAAATCTTATTCCATAGAACCTAAAGAAAATAATCAAACTGTACATACCAATGATCAACATTATTCTTATAGTTAACAAATCACAGGGAATTATCAGATACATTATCTCATTTATTCAGTTATTCCAGATTTGGAATTCCATATACTTTTCCCTTGGCCTTTTTCAAGGTCAGACAAATGTTTGTGAACTTTGAGAATCCAAAGGTTATTTATAAATACTTCAATGGTGTTCACATGTGGTTAAGAATCTACAGTGTAAACATTTCAGAGGAACTCATGCTTGTCAGTTTTATTGTGGTAAGAATCACTGTGGAAATTCAGCCAGAGACTCATTAGGATATATTTCTGGGTCAAAGGCCAAAGTTCTTGGAATAGTCATGTCTTCTTTTCTGAAATCTGCATTTTGTCCAGGCCCCAGGGGTCACTCTAATACTAAAAATATAGCTTTCCCACTCCCTGTGAAAACCACTGACCAAGGCTTTTACCATAATATTGCAGAAAAGCATGGATATGTGTGTCTACTTACCCAGAAATGCATGGTTAGTATAAAAATCTCAAACAAATGATCAAGATGACAAGGCTGGCAGACTCTCATGATGGTTTGAAGATTTCCAAAATTTGCAACTGAAACTCACATCATGTGATATTTTCAAATGCCCTTTTCTAAATGGTGATGGCAATCATGGATCAACCCTTTGGCAAACATGAGGTCAGTAATCCCCATGTCAGAGTTTATTTGGTGCTGCTAGTTAGAAAAATTGAAGTTGATATGTCTGTCAAAGCTCAAAACTATTTTCAGTGCATTTCACATCAGAGGCAGGTAGAAAGGCCCACTCTCTGGAGGAACCGTCTCAGAAAACTGGTGACAGACGTGATATGAGGACAAGAAAGGAGAAGTGAGTAAGCAAAAGGTGACTCAAAAATCTTGAGCCTGTAGCTGTGTATTCACTCAACTATGCTTACAGAGCCCTTTGCTTTTCTACTGACTACAAAACAGTAGGAAAGAAAACAGCCAACATCAGCCTGCTTCTTACACCAATCAGTCACTGAGCAATACAAGGAGGAGCCGTTTAAGGGGATGCAATTTCATTTTGCAAAGTTTTGGGAGGTTCCCCTTAATCTATAAACTGTGTCTAAGGGGACTAACTAAAAGTAAACTGAAAAGAACCTGATCAAAATCTCCAAAGCACTTTCGGAATTTAAGTAGAAATGAAATTCACGTCTGGTAACCAAGATTCAGTCACAGATGAGTCAGATCCAGAACCAGTTTAGACAAATATTTGTGCATTGTGTCTGCTCAATCTGGAGTCTCCCCATTTTCCAAACAAATAGCTGTGCAGTATTATTTAAGATCCACAATTTGAATCACCAGTCCAGGTTCAATGCATGATACAGGATGCTCAGGGCTGGTGCACTGGGATGACCCAGAGGGATGGTACAGGGAGGGAGGTGGGAGGGGGGTTCAGGATGGGGAACATGTGTACACCAGTGGCAGATTCATGTTGATGTATGGCAAAACCAATACAATATTGTAAAGTAAAAAAAAAGAAATAATAAAAGATCCACAATTCAGTTTTCATCTCAGTCTACATATGAACTTTGACATGTTACCACTGTGTTGGAAAGCGGATGCAAACAAGTAGATTTATCAGAGGTTTAGAAGCAAAATAAGAGCTACTGTTGTGGAAGGAAAAATATTGCCTAGCCTAACTGCTGACATAATGTCTAATGGGTTTAGGCAAAGTTAAGGAACAGATCAGATCTCACGATTCAGTCACCAAGTCTCATGTTTTAAGCTTTACATTCTGAACATAGACTTCCACAATATTATCGTTCACCATCATTATTTCAGAAAAGAATATGGGGAAAGAAAGAGTTGTCAGGAGAGTTAATTTTCATCACAAAATGGTTATTATTTAGTTTCTAGCAAATCAGATAATGTATGCAAGATACATATGTCAAGTAAGCACCAATATAATATGTTAAACATTTGCATGCGTAGATGCACACAGAAGACTTTTTCTATTGTTATCATAAAGCATGTTGAACATGCAAAGAAAAAAATAAAGAGCCTTATCCCTAAAATGTTGTGTAATCTGAAGATACAATTATACTCTACCTAGAAGAATCCCATGGATGGAGGAGCCTGGTGGGCTGCAGTCCATGGGGTCGCTGAGAGTTGGAAACAACTGAGCGACTTCACTTTCACTTTTCACTTTCATGCATTGGAGAAGGAAATGGCAACCCATTTCAGCGTTCTTGCCTGGAGAATCCCAGGAATGGAGGAGCCTGGTGGGCGGCCATTTATGGTGTTGCACAGAGTTGGACATGACTGTATTGACTTAGCAGCTTAACAGCAGAAGAATGACAGACACCCATAAAATGGGTAATCAACAAATACTATAACAACAGTAAAAAATCCTACAAATACAACTAATTTTCTGGGACTAAAGGGATCTAAAGGGCAAATCCGCATTATCTCTGTTTCTCATTTTATATTCTTCCCTAAAAGGTATTTCTTCAATAAAATGTAACTAATTTGCATTCCAAAAGTGTGAAGTGGATCAAAGTTTGTCACCCTTGTAATCTAAGTATAAAAGATTATCACAGGTACAGGCAATTTATAAGCAGACTGCCTTACACCCAGAGTCCTTGGGGACCTATCACTAGCAGTAAAAGGATAGTTGAGATTTCAACTCAGTTACAAATAGAATTAGGCAGAGAATATTTATACACCCTGTTCTCATTTTCTCCATTTTCTTTTGAAATTGAGAACACACTTGAGTCACTTTGAAGTGATATTATTGCTTTGCATAACACTTTTTTTTTTTTTTTTGGCTAGGCAAAGTAAATGTGTGTTTTTAAAATATCAAGTCTTTGATCTGAGTTGCTCCACCAGAACACTCTATAGAGGCTGGAAACCATTTCTATATAAGGGTTTGCTATGCTGAGAGGAAGACTACGCTAGCTTGGAAGAGGTTGGAAATATCCCATCAGAAAGCTCTTTTCAGTCCTCCTCAGCCTAAACACTTTACTGAGAGGAGTCAAAGTCACCAACTGCTAAAACAAAATCCAAATTACGCAGTTTTCCACAAAGAAGCTAAGCTAAGTGGAAACTCAGAGGTCACCAGCTGGACTTCTTAATGCAGCAAGGGTCAAACAGTAAAAGTGCCCTTTAAAAGCAACAGGTACATTCTCCTAAATCCTGCTGATTTTTATAAGTTGTCCAGTAAGTTTAAAAGACTAGCTTCTTAGGTATTATTGCAGAAACTAAATTGAACGATTCAAGAAGGAGGGAGTGGTAACAATACTGGTGTGATCAGTCCAAACTTTGAGCTCTCAAAGCAACCAGCCTGCAAATGATAAAGGACAAGATGGTTTTATAAACTTGAAGGTCCATAAATATTTCCTTAAATTTTCCCCCCAAAAAGTTGTTTTCTTTGTGGGATTGAGGAAAATGTTTGTCATTGAGTATCTGAGCCCCCCAAACCCTAACAGCGTTTTAAGTTTTCTTGCTCTACATGCAGGAGAGAAGCAGAACAGAGGCCAAAGAAAAAAGCTCAGAGCACAGTGTCATCTGGCAACTGTCTTGTTGGGGAGAGAAAGCTGAGCTTCTATTTCTCAGTCTTGATTGTTTCACTGTAGCCATCACAACTTAATGAAGTTCTAAGATTTTAAACATTTATGGACTGAGTTTACAGATTCCTCCTTCAATTGGAAAATTAGTATATATTTCTGATTTGCAATTACAACTCCAAATCTCCAGTTATTAAATCATCTTCAAGAGTGGCCAGAAAGATGGAACGATGGGGGGAAGTCTTGCCTGATTTTGCTATTTAGTCCCTAATATGTGTCTGATTCTTTTGCAGTCCTGTGGACCGTAACCAACCAGGCTCCTCTGTCCATGGGATTTGCCTGGCATCAGTACTGGAGTGGGTTGCCATTTCCTTGTCCAGGGGATCTTCACCACTCAAGAAGTCGAACCGGGTCTCCTGCATTGGCAGGTGGGTTCTTTACTGCTGAACCAGCAGTGTAACTTTAATTTGTAATGGAGTCAACTTTATCCCTACAACTTTTACTGTGTGTGTTTGAGCTACCCATATCCCACATTCTACCTGGTAGAACATGCAGGAAGAGTACAGAAAATTGGAGGGAAAGACGGGAAGACCAAAGAGTGATTAGTAGGCACAATGCAAATAGGCTCATTTCACTTGTCAAGGTCTGTGTACACACCTGTGTAAGGAGGTGTGTGCCAACTTTGTCAGGATGGGATTCAATCAGGCAATAGTCTACAAAAAATATGAGGCTTTGATTTTGCTACAGAAGTTAGTGAATCCGAAAAGGGCAACTGTTCTTGGCAGACCCATCTATCTTACATAGTTTGGCCACTGAAATACATAGGCATCCCATTATTTCATGTTCTTACATCCATTTCCCTCTCTATTCAACCATTCATTACACATCACCTTAACTTCCTTTCTTGCTTCCCAGGTTTCTTTCTTCCTTAAGTGCATGAAGCCCTTGTTTCCTTGTTTATAAAAATAAGACTAACACCAGCATAAATATAAAAATTGCTTTGTAAATTATGAAGCTTTGAAACAATTTCAATCATGATTATTTATTCATGTGCCAAATATCCAAACGATAGAGTGGAAAGGCAGACATGAGAAATGCTAAATCCTGAAGATGGCTTACTCTTAGAAAATTATGTTCAAGATCATTTAATAATCACATCAAAGTGTATTAAGAATTATTAAACTAAAGAGGTTTCAAATTCTATGGAAAATGGAAAACAAAATATGGAATGACTTCAAGCTTCCAGGAATATATAATAAGAAATTTCAACAATCTGGGTTGTTGAGTCCTGGGGTGGATCATTAAAGAGGACTGTGGACTGACTTTCCAGGAATTGTATGAGGAGCAGAATGGTCATCATCTGATGTGGTTCCCACTCTGTAACCAAGCAAGAGGACTGAGAGAAATCAGGTCACCCCAATCCTATTTTCTAGTTCCAAATATTGATCAAAGCATTAATTTTTAAAAACTCTTATGCAAAGTCCCTATAACTTTAATACAAACACTTATATTTTAAAATGTAAAATTTTCTACAGAATGGAAAAGCAGTCAAAAATTCCAGCTATTATGGTAACAAATAATAAAAATATCTTTTCAAATGCAACACATGTTCATTTTAACAGCAGCCATTTCAGATGAGACTTCTATCGATAAGACATCCCCAGAGGTTCAAAAATCAGAGGTGGTGATAGCAAAACAAGAGCAAGTTTCTCGGTTTTTGCTGTAGTCCCACAAAGGCTTTATGATCTGCAGTGTCCAGAAGAAAATCCATATTTCAGCCCCATGGAAAATGTCAAACCTTCAGTGACTAGTCATCATAACACTGTCACAGACCTTCCACATCAAAGTTAATGACATCCTGGTTAGAAGATCCTTCAGCTACCCTTTATGTGTATCTGTATGAATATATTGGTATATTCGTATTTATATTTGTTGAGTATTTTTATTTTAAGATAATGAAGGAGGAACATTGAAATTCTCTTCTGATTTGAAGATTTTGTGTGGGTTTTTCACTTTTTTAATTCACATTTTACTCTGAAAAGAAGAGAATTAGGGCAACAAGATCAGTCTAGAATTTTTATCTTCAGTCACTGAAAAGTGGGAACCTGACTTTCTTTTAATGACAATCATTTATTATGTGGCATGTGTGTGTGTGTGTGTGTCTGTGTGTCTGCGTGTGTGTGGTTGTGATGGGCATATGTATGGAAGCATAAGACAGCCACTGCTGCTCAAGCAGCCTGAAAAATTTCACACCCCTCTGATCTAGTCCTGACAAGAGGATCCAGCTTGGAAAACAAAACCTCCCCCCTCAGTGCTACCCTCGGCCTCTGGGATCTCCTTAAAAACACGAATGATACTGGGAGGCTTTTATTTCACACAGGCAGGTTCAGGTAGAAGTGACTTTGTCACCTCTGGGGACTAGGCACCCAGTTGTAACATTTGGATGGAAGCTGACTTGTTAAATTTGCCAACAAAGACAAGGAGCCTACCAAAGCACCAGAAAGAGGAGAAGAGGGTCCAGTTAAAGGTGAGGCCAGAGGCTGAGGGGCTATTCGTCCACTGAGAGCTACTTAATTATTAATCCTTTGGCTTAAGTGATATTTAAGCATTGAAAAAGTCTCCGTTTTGCCTTTCTCAGCAGATACTGCAAAGTTTTTATTTTTCCTATGTAGACACTGACATATATAAATCAAATGTCATGAATAATGACCAGCAAACAGAGTATTTTTTGAGACAGAATTGGCAAATAAAACTGTAAGATAGTTAAAGTATATAACATGATAATTTGATATACATATATATTATTTTTTAAATTTACTTTTTATTGGAGTATAATTGCTTTACAATGTGTTGATTTCTGCTGTACAGTGATGTGACTCAGCCATAAGTATACATGTATCCCCTCCCTCTTGAATCCCCCCCACCATGCATCCCATCCTACTTCTCTAGGTTGTCACAGAGCACTGGGTAAGCTTCCTGTGTCACTCAGCCACTGCCCACTAGCTATCTATTAATATTTTACATTTGGTATTGTACTATGTGTCAACGCTACTCTCTCAATTCAACTTGCCCTCTCCTTCCTCCATTGTATCCACAAATCTGTTCTCTATCTGTGTCTCACTTCCTGCCCTGAAAATAGGTTAACAAGTGCCATTTTTCTAGATTCCATATATACATTAATATACAATATTTGGTTTTCTGTTTCTGACTTACTTCACTCTACATAACAGGCTGTAGGTTCATCCACCTCAGCTCAGTGACCCAAATTCGTTTCTTTTTAAGGTTAATTAAAATTCCCTTGTGTAGATGTACCACACCTTCTTTATCTATTCCTCTCTCAATGCACATCTAGATTGCTTCCATGTCCTGGCTATTGTGAACACTGTTGCAATGAATTTTGGGGTACATGTGTCTTTATGAATTATGGTTTTATCAGGGTATATGCCCAATAATAGAATTTCTAGGACATATGGTAGTTTTGTTAGGACTTCCCTGAAGGCTCAGCAGCTGAAGAATCTGCCTGCAGTGCAGGAGACATAGGAGATGGTTCAATCCCTAGATCAGGAAGCTCCTTGGAGGAGGAAATGGCAATCTACTCCAGTATACTTGCCATTTCCACCTACCCCTCTGCCATAGTGCTGACCCTCATTTACATATGTATTAGAAAAGATTTTGTCTGTTTATTAATAAGTCTCATTCCTGTCATCTGACATGCTTACCTTTTCCTTTTTTTTTTTTCAATACTTTATTCTATTTTACAATACTGGATTGGTTTTGCCATACATTGACATGAATCACCCACAGGTGTACACAATTTCCCAATGCCGAAGCCTCCTCCCACCTCCCACCAAACCAGAATTGAAAGAGACCTTTTACTTTTTGAAGAGAACACAGGTAAGTTCCACTCTCTTAGACAGCATCAATTATACAACACAATGTTATCAGTTATAGTTACCTAAGACTTTATAATTTTTATGTTAAAATGTACAACCTTTAACAAACCCGTCCCTATTTCCCCCACTCTCCAAGCCTTGGCAATCACTTACCTATGCTGTTTCTGAGTTCCACTTTTTTTCTTTTTCTTTTCAGGTTCCTTACAATTGAGATCATAGAGTAACTGTCTTTCTCTAACATGTTTCACTTAACATTAGGCCCTCCAATTTCATCCAAGCTGCCACAAATGGAGGATTTTTTTTTTTAATGGCTAAATACGATTCTCACACACACACACACACACACACACACACACACACACATATATATATCACATCACATTGTTGTAATCTCTTTACCTGCTAACAGATACTTAGATTGTTCCCATAATAGGTTGTCTCTAGGCTACTGTGAATATTGATGCAGTGAACACGGGAGTGCAGATTTTTTTGAATATATATACAGAAATAAATATATATACAGAAGTGGGATTAATGGGCACATAACAGTTTTTTGTGGAATTTTGTGAGAAACTTCCAGAAGCTATTCCATGGGAGTTGCACCAATAAACATTCCTACCAATAATCCATTAAGACTTCCATTTTCTACACATCCTCAACCACACTTATTTCTTACTTTTTGGTAAAAGCCATTTAAACAGGAATGAGGTGGTGTATGTTGTACTTTTGATTTGCACTTCACTGATAGTGATATTGAGCATCTTGTCATATATTTCTTGGGCATTCTGTATGTCTGTATGTTATTTGGGGGGGATTGTTTATTCTGTAAAAAATAGCATGCATTTGTATACTGTATTTGAATATATAAAACTCGGTTGCCTTTCCATACACCAACACAAATTACAGAAATACAAATAATCCATTTACAATTGCATCAAAAAATAAAATACTTAGAAATATATTTAAGCAAGGTGTTGAAAGATCTATGTATGAAAACATTCAAGACACTCATGAAAGAAATGTTTAAAAGACACAAAAGGAAACATATTTCATATTTATTGACTGGAATGATTAATATTGTTAATACATCATACTACCCAGAGCTATTTACATATTCACTGCAGTCTCTTTCAAAATTCCAAGGCATTTTTCACAAAACAGAAAAAAGAAACTTTTACAACTTGTATAAAACTGTTGTTGTTGTTCACTTGTCAGGTCATGTTTGACTCTTTGTGACTCCACAACTGCAAAATGCCAGTCTTCCCTGTCCCTTACCATCTCCTAGAATTTGCCCAAGTTCATGCCCATTGAATTGCTTATGCCATCCAGCCATCTCATCCTCTGTCACCCTCTTTTTCTTCTGCCTTCAATCTTTCCCAGAATCAGGGTCTTTTCCAATGAGTCAGCTGTTCACATTAGGTGGCCAAGGTATTGGACCTTCAGCTTCAGCATCAGTCATTCCGAAGAGTATATGGGGTTGATTTCCTTTAAGGTTGACTGGTTTGATCTCCTTGGTGCCCAAGGGACTCTCAAGAGTCTTCTGCAGCACCACAGTTTGAAAACGTCTGTTCTTCAGCACTGTGCCTCTTTACTGTCTGTCCAGCTCTTACATGTGCACATGACTACAGGAAAGAGCATAGCCTTGACTATACAGACCTCTGTCGGCAAAGTGATGTTTTTGCTTTTAACACACTGTCTAGGTTTGTCACAGGTTTTCTGCCAAGAAGCAATCATCTTCTAATTTCATGTCTGCAGTCACCCTCCACAGTGATTTTAGAGCCCAAGAAGAGGAAATCTGTCACTGCTTCCACCTTTCCCCCTTCTATTTGCCATGTAAGTGATGAGATCAGATGCCATGATCTTAGCTTTTTTGATATTGAGTTTTAAGCCAGCTTTTTCACTCTCTTTAACCCTCATCAAAAGGTTCTTTAATTCTTCTTCGCTTTCTGCCATTAGAATGATATCTTTCACATATCTGAGGTTGTTGATATTTCTCCCAACAATCTTGATTCTAGCCTTTAGGGTTCATCCAGTCCAGCATTTCTCATGACATGCACTGTATATAAGTTAATACAGCAGGGTGACAATATTCAGCCTTGACAGACTCCTTCATTAATTTTGAACCAGTTTATTGTTCCTTCTCTGCCTCTAACATTATGCTCTTTTAATTGCATACAGGTTTCTCAGAAGACAAGTAATGTTGTTCTGGTATTCCCATCTCCTTAAGAATTTTCCAGTATGTTGTGATCAGCACAGTTTGGTGAGGTCAATGAAGGAGATGTTTCTCTGGAATTCCCTTGCTTTCTCTATGTTCCAACAAATGTTGGCAATTTGATCTCTGGTTCCTCTGACTTTTCTAAACACAGCTTGAACATCTGGAAGTTCTAGGTTCATGTAATGCTGAAGCTTAGCTTCCAGGAATTGAACATAACCTTACTAGCATGGGAGATGAGTTCAAATGTTCAGTGGCTTGAACATTCTTTAGTACTGCCCATCTTGGGAATTGGGATGAGGATTGACCTCTTCCTGTCTTCTGGCCACTGTTGGCTTTTCCAAGTTTTCTGACACATTGAGTGGAGCACTTTAATAGCATCATCTTTGAGGATTTTAAATAGCTTTGCTGACATTCTATCACCTCCACTAGCTTTATGGGCAGCTGTGCTTCTTAAGACCCATTTGATTTCACGTTGCAGAATGTCTGGCTCTGAAGGAGAATCTACACCATTGTGATTATTTGGGTCATTAAGATATTTTTTTGGTATAGTTCTTCTGTGTACTTTTCCCATCCCTTCTTGTCTATTCTGCCGTATAAAATCACAAAACACCAGAGAGTCAAGTGATCTTGGGAAAGAAGAACAAAGTTTGAGACTAGGTATGCTGATTTAAATTGTGTTAAAAAGCTATAGTAATAAAAACAGAATGATTTGCTTCTGGCAGGAAAACAGACACATAGATCAATACAGCAGAACAGAGAAGCTAGCAAGAAATGCACATCCATATATTGTCAGTTATCTTACGAAAAAAGAGCCAAGAATATCCAGTAGGGAAAGGACAAGCTTTTCAAAAATGGCACTGGAAAAACTGTGCCCCTGTCTTTTATCATACACAAAAATCAGCTGAAAAGGGATTAAAAAGTTGAACAAAAGACTTTAAGCGATTAAACCCCTAGAAGAAAACATCGAGGTAATCTTCTTGCCATCAGTCTTTGCAATGAGGTTTGGGTTTCACACCAAAAGCAAAGGCAACAACTGCAAAAACATACAAGTGGGACCACATCAAACTCCAAACAAAGAAACATCAACAGAATCAAATGGAACTTTACAGACTGACAGAAGATATTTTCAAATCATATATTTAATAAGGGCTTAATATTCAAAGATACATGCCACATACAACTCAAGGCAAAAAACCAAAAATAATCCAATTTTTAATGGAGCATAAGAAAAGTAACAGTTTCACTAAATCTGAACATTGGACTGTAGATGAAAGACACAGCAAGGTTTTCCTTCTAGAACAACAAAAGCCTGTGCCTTCCTGGCATTACTTTCTTCATTTCCACTCACTTGTTTGACAATTACAGCTCACTGTGTACATTCATCAGTCAGTAGCAATCATCCCACAGTGAGCTATAATATGTACTAAGAACAGCCCCATTGGGGGAAAAACAACAACAACAACTAATATTTGCATACTTACTAGTGAGGCATATCCAAAGGAAGGTAATTTCCAGAGTTTACCACTCCATTGTTTTCTATGTTTCATTTCAAAATTGAGCCACCTAATAAGAAAAATAAATTAAGAAAACTCAATAATATATAGATAGAAAATCAGTTTCGAATGAGAGCATTAATGGATTCTAATTTTGGGATAACTTATTACTACTGTTGTAACTGTAGTCCTTTTGGTTCTCGATGGCATCAAGATAATAATTAATTATAAATATTAATACCAACATAGGGACACATATGTATTAGGCAAGAAGTCAAAGTACGGGAAGTCGGCAATGGTAGTAAAGGAAAGGGCAGTATTGCCTTGAGAGGAAGGAAGGTTCTCAAAGTTTCTTAAAATACAAAGATCGAGCCAGCTGTGAGGAGTTAGCTTAATTCGTAAACCAGAAACTGTACCAGGAGAAATTTAACTTCATAAAAATATTACGATGTTAAAACCAAAAATTTAGACAGAGAATAGGGTAGTGTCGGGTATATAGACTTTCAAAGTTCTCCATTGCTTAGTGCATCAGGCACTCAAGGACCACTGAAGCCTTTCTCACTGAAGTCTTTCTCTATTGCTCAACCTGCAGGTACCAGCATGGAGAAAGAGCTCTACTCCACAGGCAGTGGAACCCTACTTTTATGGCCTCCTGGTTTTCCTTAAGAAGCATCCCATGCAGCAGATTTCCTCCATCCCATCCCATCAGGCTGACTCCCCACTGTCAACAGGAGTCCTCACCTTGGGATCATTCTGCAGTCCCCATGGCTCCAGCTCCCAGCTTCCGTGGGCACCAGTGGACTTACAGCCCTGTCCGAGGTATGAAAGGCTGCAGCATGGCTTGTCTATGTGGTTCTCACTCTGTTCAGACTGTCATAGATTAGTGAGTTCACTCCCCAACTACTTCAAATGCCTCCCCCGTCCCAGTGGATGGCCATGGACGCAGGGATCTCTCCCCTGCGCTTCAGCTCCTTTTCCCCCAGGTGCAGGCTGGTCCACTGGCTCGCCTCCTTCTTTCCCCTTCCTCCTTGTCCCATCTTTCCTTTGTCCTACTGAGTTCTGTATGGATCCGGATATTCCTTCTCAGTAGTCAGGAAGTCCTGCCAGCATTCACCTGTTCTTCTGTGAGAACTGCTGCATCTTTGGATGTTCTTGACGCATCAGTGGAAAGACGTGTACCCCACTTCCACCTACCCTTCCGTCATCTTATCCATCCCCATTTGTGCATGTATTAGGAACGAGTTTCCCTTTCTATTAAGTAACATTGCCATCACCACATATATTTAACTTTTGCTTTTTGAGGAGAACACAGGTAAGCTCCACTCTCTCCAGTTCAGTCCATCATTCACTCGTGTCCCACTCTGTGTGACTCCCGGAGACTGTGGCAACACAGGCTTCCCTGTCCATAACCAACTCCCAGAGCTTGCTCAGTCTCATGATTAGACCTCATGATTAGATCATGAAGCTCAAACTTAGATCCTCAGATCATATTAATTTTTTATACATGAAAATATTTAACCTTTAAAAATCTCCCTATTTGTCCTACCCTCCAGTCTTTGGCAGTCGCTTTTCTACTCTGAGTTCCATCTTTTTTTTTTTTTTTTTGAAACTGCTTATACTTGAGATTCTACGGTATTTGTCTTTCTCTGACTTAGTTCACTTAGCATAATACCCTCCAGTTTCATCCATGTTGCCACAAATGGAAGGATTTATTTCTTTTTCTAATGGCTACATAATATTTACCTATATATGTCACATCACATTGTTTTCATCCATTCACATGTTGAAAGATTGTTGTTTCTATTACAAGGCTACTGTGAATAATGCTGCAATGAACATGGGAATAGGGATATCTCTTTGAGACAATGATTTCATTTCCTTTGACTATATATCCAGAAGTGGGATAATGGATCACATAACTGTTCTCTTTTAAATTTCTTGAGGAAACTCCACAGTATGTTTCTGTGGGAGTTGCACCAATATACATCCTTACCAATAGTGCATAAGCACTCCTTTTTCTCCACATCCTCAATAACATTTGTCATTTCTTACATTTTTGGTATTAGCCTTTCAAACAGGTATGAGGTGATATCTCTTGCACTTTTGATCTGCCATTTTGTTTGATTATTACTGATGCTGAGCATCTTGTCTGATAGGATTTCTATTACTATAAACTTCCCTCTTAGAATTGCTTTTGTTGCATCCTATAGGTTTTAGATCATCATATTTCACTGTTCTTTGTTGCTAGGAAGGTTTTGATTTCCCTTATTTCTTCAGTAACCTGTTTATTATTTAGAAATGTGTTGTTCAATCACCATGTGCTTGTGTTCTTTTATTTTATTTTTTCCTATTATTGATAGCTAGTCTCATAGCATTGGGTTCAGAGAAAATGCTTGAAATAACTTCAATTTCCTTAAATTTACTGAATTTGATTAGTGACCCAAGATGAGGAAAATGTTCCATGTACACTTGAGAAGAAATTGTATTCTTCTGCATTTGGATGGAATGTGCTGAGATATCAGTTAGGTCTGTTTGCTCTAACATTTACTTTTAGGCTTATGTTTCTTTATTACTTTTCTATTTTGATGACCGTCCATTGGTATAGGTGCGGTGTTAACATGCTTACTATTATTGTGTTACTGTCAATTTTCCCTTTTTTGTCAGTTAGTGTTTATGTATTGAGGTGCTCTTATGTAGGGTATATAAATAGTTAAAATTGTTATGTCTTTTATTTGGACTGATCCTTTGATTATTTGGTAGTGTCCTTCTTTATGTCTTAGAACAGTTTTGATTTTAAGGTCTATTTTTTTTTCATATGAGAATTGCCAATCCGGCTTTTTTTTTTTTCTCCATTTGCATGGGATATCTTTTTCCATCCTCTCACTTTCCGTCTGTATGTGTCTCTAAGACTGAAATGGGTCTCTTGTAGACAACATATATATGGGTCTTGTTTTTTTTATCCATTCAGCCAGTCTATGTGTTTTGGTAAGCATGGCAGAAGATAATAGCAAATAAAACAACTGATAAAGAATTTCTTTCCATTATACAAGCAGCTCAAACAACTCGGTCATCAAAAGCAAAGGCAAGAACTGCAAAAATAAACTAATGAGACCACATCAAACTCAAAACCTTCTGCATAGTAAAAGAAGCCATCATAAAATGAAATGACAACCTATGGAATGAAAAAAAAATATTTGCAAATCACATATTTGGTAAGGGCTTCCTATCCAAATATATATGAGACTTATGCAACTCAGTAGGAAAAGAAATTAAAACAACCCAAATTATTAAATGAGCAGAGGAAGAGTGAGTGTTTTGAAAAATCTGAAGAGTAGACTGCAAATGACAGACACTAAGTTTTTCCTTCCAAAACTGAAGCCTGTGTCTTCCTGGCATTGCATTCTTTATCTCCAATCACCTGTTTGGTGACTGCAGTTCACAGTATACATTCTTCACTCAATCGTAATCAGCCTACACTGAGGTATATGTGCTAAGAATACTCTACTAATTAAAAAAAAAACTAATAATTACATACTTAATCTTGAAGCATATAAAATCCATGGTGATTTTCAGAATTTTTCACTCCACTGTTTTCTACATTCTATTTCAAAATTGAAACACCTAGTAAGGAAAAAATGAGTAGGGGACCTCAATAATACATACATAGAAAGTCAGTTAAAACTGGGAGTATTACTGGATTATAATTTTGGGGAATGTATCATTACTAACACTTGTAATTTTATTCCCTTTAATTCTCTGATATACTAGGTTGATATTTATTTAAAATAGTAATACCAACATAGAGGCACATGGTACTCATGTACAGTAGATAGAGAAAGACAAAGCTTATGAGGCAGGAAGTGAAAACAGAAAATTAGCAATGGTATCAAAACAAGGGGCAGTACAGCCTAAAAAGAAAGCAGAGGTCTCTAATTTTTGGAGACAGCACGAACAAGCCAGATGGGAGCCAACCAGCTTAAACTGTATACCAGAAACTGCACCAGAAGGAAAATGAAGTTCATAAAATATGCTGATGCTAAATGCCAAAATCCAGGCAGTAAGAGAATAAGGTAGAGTTTATGTAGATGCTGAAAAGTACTCAGAGAGGTAGACATGGAAGCAAATACACTAATGAGCATCAGAAAAATCAAAGCACAAAAGGGTCTGAAAAATAAATCGTAAAGGGACTTGGTAGCCTGATTAAAGGAGTAAAAGAATCAAATTAGAACACCAAAATATAAAGACTTGTGCACATGATTGAACCAGAGAATGCTCAGCAGAGAAAATTTCAGCCTTAGTGACCCGCGAACAGAAGCCTCCAGCATCAGGAACAAACACCCTGGGCAGGACTCAGGACTGTGCGCCTCTGGGAACAGCCTCAGTTTCAAAGTTTGGGCACTATACCACCTAAACACAAACACAGACAAGGATTATAGCTTGCTCTGACACTGAATCAAGACAGTAGTATTTTTTTATTTTTTTCTTTCAACTATAAAGTTAATGAATCACTAACCAAAGATAATTGACACCATCAGTTTCCAGTCAGATCCTCTTTAGTCATACAATGGATATCTGAACCTGTTATATGATCCTCAGTAATAGTTTTAATAATTGAATTTATTGATGTTTAATTGAAGGGGAATTGCGTTACAATACTATACTGCTTTCGGTCAAACATCAACATGAATCAACCATTGGTATACCTATGTCCCCCTGCTCTTGAACTTCCTTCCTGCCATCCTTCCCGTCCCACCCCTTGAAATTGTTAGAGAAAAATATGGAAGGCTTCACAAATTTCTGTGTCATCCTTGGGCAGGTGCCATGCTAATCTTCTCAGTATTATTCCAATTTTTTAATATATATGCTACCAAAGCAAACACAAGAATAACATTTTAACAGGAAAAAAAAACATATAGTTAGTTATCTACCAATAAATGATCAATGACTTTAGGAATCTGGGTAATCTGCCATATTTACCAGCTCTTATAAAGTCGAATTTTATAAGGTTCAAAGTTCCATGAAGGAATATTTTAATGCATAACACCTGTATACATGCACAGAAATATGTGCACACAGATACGTCTGTGTTATACAAGCTATTATTCTCCTTTCTTGTCACAATAAGGTCTTTAGTTGATGAGAGATATAGTCCCAAATTTCTTCAATTTATATGCCTTCCTTTGATAACCACTTCTTTTATTTTCATCACCTAATTTTAACTAACCATTTTGTTCTTAGATACCATGCCCCTTTAAGCTAACTAAGAGCAGAGAAAACCTAGTAAATGCTAATATGTATCCTTAATTAAATTACCACTCTTCTGGTAAATTGGAAAAAGAATCATGTTCAGGTCTCATTCAGGAGGATAAAATCTCTATTTTATCAGTTCTCTTGCTCATACTCAGTTCTTTCTCACTTCAGTCTTAAATTCTGCTTGTGTACAAAGGACTCACAGGAGAAGTAATATTAAAATCATGCCTGCAAGAGTCTATGATTTTATGCTTTCCTTGGCCAAAGGTAGTGCCAGGAATAATTTCTGAATTATTATAATCACAACACATCATGGAAACATGAAGTCTAGTTTTACTATCAAAGAGGAGATGCTTGGAGATGGTTCAAAAACTAAGCCCCATGGGTTGTCAGGATGTACTCCTGAACAGACAGATAAATTTTGTCCCTAAAATGTCAAAATCAGGAAGGGCAGGCCTTATTCACAGAGCTGATGATGTTGTCTTGGGTGCTGACCAGGTAATGTTCTTGTATTACCATTTGGAGATTTATTTGCTATTTTCTCAAAGAAAAAAATGTAACAAGAGGATTAAAGATGCATAAAAGTAGAAGAGCTGTCAAGGTACCTAGAAGAAAGGCTAGCCAGGAGAGCCAGGCCCCCACAATGGTAATTTTCAAAGACTGTAACAGTGAGTGTTTTATAGACAGAGCAGAACAAGTGGATAAAACCAGTGTTCTAGGGTCACTTTGTTTTGTAGTCAAAGACAAAATATTTTTCTCTTTAAGCAGAGTCATCACAGCTCCTGATGTGGTCCTGGTTACACACATCAGACCGAGAGCCACAGGCATGAGTGATGTGACATGAGGAAGTGAACAGATGACTGTATTGGTGCCCAGTCACCTGCATCTGCTAATAATGGAACCTGGGGAAAATTACTTGCCCTCTCCAAGTCATCACATCTTCATTAACATAACTTCATGATAATAGTGAAGATTAAGGCTATTTCACAGGGTTCTTGTGAAACACAAATTTTAACATGTTTTAAAGCTTTTGGGAAAGTATCAAAAACGTGCATCGGGTTACTAAGGTGAGTGAGCAGTAAGGTACAGTATCCTTTTTCTCTTAGTATTCTCTTTGTACTCAAAAGTAGCGATCAGTCAGCCATGTGTTTACCCTTACCCCACTATGATGGTAAACCACACAGATCAACTGGACTTTTCTTGTCATTTCAGTGTCTAAAATTCAAGCATTAGTCAATGTAGAGTGAAAAAATTACAAACTCCTAGAGATTGCTGCCAGAGTTTGCAGAGTCCCAGCACTAAACTCTCTTGAAAGAATGGCCTAAACACTCTGGCTCAGAATTAAGTTCCAAATGTTTGCAGAGCACAAAAGTACTTCTGGGAGCAATATAAAATTACAGGGAGTAACATGCTTCTCCAACTATCTATCTGTGCAAATATCATCATCCATTTAAATTGACACAGAAAGCACTCCTTCTTCCCCACCCCAGCTACTATAGCACCAACTCCTGCTCAGAGCAACAGGGAAAGAGAAGGCTTCCCTCCACTGGATGGATTTGATAACCTTAGGTGACTAGATCATCTCAGAATGGCCCATGTTTTTAACTAAACAGGGTTCTGCCTGCTCCTGCTACTGATTATGTCAAATCTGCTCTTGTGCCAAGGCAACTCATGCCAGTCCTGCTGTCCTGACGTGTTTGACATCCCCCTGGAATCGCTTACAGACCGGTTTCTCAATGCCTCCAGGCTGTCACACAACTTGTTTAAGTATTCTGCTTTAATGTTCCATGAGTTTGTGAGTATTGTGGTGGTGGTGGTGTAGTTGCTAAGTCGTGTCTGACTCTTGCAACCCCGTGGTCTGTTGCCCTCCAGGCTTGAAGATGGAACCCTTGCATAAGTGACTGGGCAATACTGTCCTTTCAACAAGAAGGTTGAATCAGCCAAACTTCAAATAACACAGTCTCTAGGTCAAAGAAGCCATCAGCGCATAAGATGTGGAAATAGAAAACAGGATGAGTTTTGTGAAATCTCAAAGATTCCTAAGAAGTGCAATAACTTTTTCAATTTCCTTTCATTCATTTTCTTTTGTAAATTTTTAAAATAAATGA
Source organism: Madoqua kirkii (assembly GCA_006408675.1). NCBI lineage: Eukaryota > Metazoa > Chordata > Mammalia > Artiodactyla > Bovidae > Madoqua > Madoqua kirkii. The sequence continues at coordinate 21,784 of SJYC01079060.1, read as the reverse complement.
TTTTGTATTTGCCATCAAGAATGCCATAAAAGGGGGCTTTCCTGGTAGCTCAGTGGTAAAGAATCAGCCTGCCAGTGCAGGAGACCCAGGTTTGAATCCTGATCAGGGAAGATCCTGCATACTAAGCCAGGCACTACAACTACTGAGCCTGCGCTCTAGAGTTTGGGAGCCAGTTACTGAAGCCTGCATGCCTTGGAGTCTGTGCTTGGCAATAAGAGAAGGTACTGCAGTGAGAGGCCTGTGCACGGCAATCAGAGAGTAGCCCCTGCTCTCCACGACTAGAGAAAAGCAGCAACAGAGACTCAGCACAGCCAAAACTAAATAAATAAAATATTAAAAAAAAGAATACCATAAAAGAATACAATAGACTCAGTGGAATAAACAACAGAAATTTATTTCCTCGCAGTTCTGGAGGCTAGAAGTCCCAGATCAGGGTGCCAGCAAGGTGAGGTTCTGGTCAGAACGCTTTCTTCCCAGGCTCGCTTCTCCATGTGTCCTCACTCAGGGAGGCGGGTGGGGAAAGAGAGAGAGAGGAAAAGACACAGAGACAGAGAATTCTCTGGTGTTTCGCTTCATGAAGACACTGAACCTACTGGATGCGTGTTCCACCCTAAGAGCTCATTTAACCTTAATGGGCTTCACTGGTGGCTCAGATGGTAAAGAATCTGCCCTCAATGTGAGAGACCTGAGTTCTGTCCCTGGGTCTGGAAGATTCCCTGGAGAAGGATACGGCAAGCCACTCCAGTCTTCTTGCCTGAGAAATCCCATGGACAGAGGAGTCTGGTGGGCTACAGTCCATGCGATCCCCAAAAGTTGGAACCCTTTTCAAAACACAATACTTTGGCAGTTAGGGTCCACAATGTGACCCGACACAAAGCACTTTTAGGTGGGACTGGAGAAAAGAAAGCATGTTGATTTTCTGGTCTTTCAGTGTCTCTCTGGGCTTTCTTCTCCAGGCTCAGAGTAAATAGCCAGTAAATGAGAACTGCTCTGCAGTGAACTTGGTGGATGGAACATGCTAAACAAAGCTGAATCCTGGTCACAAAATCAAATAATGTTAGTTTCTTTAATGCTACAATTTATTGTTTTAAGATTTGCAGTGAATAGCTTTAGAGCTACAGTAGAAAGAGGGTTTTCAATTGGAAACAATTATTATTTTTCTGAGGAAAGTATTTGAAAGTTGCATGTTAATTCTTTTAGATCAATCAAGGAGCACACAGTAGAGCAGACAGCTAATAAAAAGCAGTGCTAAAGGTTTCTATTAAATTCACGTAGTTCTTTTTACTCACTAGTTCTTGTTTCATCCTCCATTTTTAACTGTCCATTTTTCTCCAACTCTCCCAAGCATCTCTTGAAATGTGCATAACTTTCACTAAAGATTACTTTTTCTCTATCAGTGTGTTAGCTATACTTTTCTACTCTTGTTATTCTCAGTCAATTGCTTAGTATTTCCTATAACTTTATGTCATGTTTTTCTGCCATAACACTTTGTTACCATAAACAACATTGCATTCTGCATCTGGGATGAACACTAAGGTTTTTGGTGGGCAGATTCAGTGATAAGTCAGAGTCACAACTGTATAACTCCTTATAAGGGAATATATTGGCTCTAATCCACAGTAAACAAAAGATGAAATGGTTAAATATAGGTGCATGCATGCATTCTAAGTCACGTCAGTTGTGTCCAATTCTTTGCAGCCCTACTGACTGTAGCCCAACAGGCTCCTCTGTCCATAGGACTGGCCAGGCAAGAATGCTGGAGTATGCTAATATACCCTCTTGCAAGGGATGCTCCTCACCTGGGGATCAAACCTGAGTCTTCTTATATCTCCTGCATTGGCAGGAATGTTCTTTACCACTACTGTCACCTGGGAAGCACCAAGTATTGGTACAAAAGTACTATATTTGGTTCAAATACTAAAAAAAAAAAGATAATAATAAAATATAGAAGGGAAAAGGTTGAACTTAGAAAAGTTATATGTAAAATCATTTTTATAGAGACAATGTACAGAAAAAGTAGGACAAGAATGACTTTCAAATTTTGTGATGCCCCCTCATTAAAAAAATTACAAGACTGTTAAACATGTTAATATTCTGGTAATGGGTTCATCTATCAAATGCCCAACAACCCTAACTAACTGCCTGATCACTTTCAGGATGAAAAATATGCCCAGAATGTACCGTACACTTTCAGTGCCACCGAGAGCTGCCACACCAATCCCCTACAAACTCCCCAAGAAAAAGAAAAAGCCCTAGAGATGAACGTGAGTCTTTCACCTGGGTTTTCACCAGGTCAAATGAGATAGTATATAGCTTACCAGCTTTCATAATATTAGAGATAATGGTAACTGTACATGCAGAAAAGGGTGGAGGAACCGTAAACAACTGAAGAGAAATTACAGTATGCCCTTGATGAAGCATGAGCGAAATCAAGGGATGACTAAAGATCTGTAGTAGCAAGGTAAGTAACAGATCTATAAATTTCTCCAACTATCTATCTGTGCAAATATCATCATCCATTTAAATTGACACAGAAAGCACTCCTTCTTCCCCACCCCAGCTACTATAGCACCAACTCCTGCTCAGAGCAACAGGGAAAGAGAAGGCTTCCCTCCACTGGATGGATTTGATAACCTTAGGTGACTAGATCATCTCAGAATGGCCCATGTTTTTAACTAAACAGGGTTCTGCCTGCTCCTGCTACTGATTATGTCAAATCTGCTCTTGTGCCAAGGCAACTCATGCCAGTCCTGCTGTCCTGACGTGTTTGACATCCCCCTGGAATCGCTTACAGACCGGTTTCTCAATGCCTCCAGGCTGTCACACAACTTGTTTAAGTATTCTGCTTTAATGTTCCATGAGTTTGTGAGTATTGTGGTGGTGGTGGTGTAGTTGCTAAGTCGTGTCTGACTCTTGCAACCCCGTGGTCTGTTGCCCTCCAGGCTTGAAGATGGAACCCTTGCATAAGTGACTGGGCAATACTGTCCTTTCAACAAGAAGGTTGAATCAGCCAAACTTCAAATAACACAGTCTCTAGGTCAAAGAAGCCATCAGCGCATAAGATGTGGAAATAGAAAACAGGATGAGTTTTGTGAAATCTCAAAGATTCCTAAGAAGTGCAATAACTTTTTCAATTTCCTTTCATTCATTTTCTTTTGTAAATTTTTAAAATAAATGATTTTGTATTTGCCATCAAGAATGCCATAAAAGGGGGCTTTCCTGGTAGCTCAGTGGTAAAGAATCAGCCTGCCAGTGCAGGAGACCCAGGTTTGAATCCTGATCAGGGAAGATCCTGCATACTAAGCCAGGCACTACAACTACTGAGCCTGCGCTCTAGAGTTTGGGAGCCAGTTACTGAAGCCTGCATGCCTTGGAGTCTGTGCTTGGCAATAAGAGAAGGTACTGCAGTGAGAGGCCTGTCCACGGCAATCAGAGAGTAGCCCCTGCTCTCCACGACTAGAGAAAAGCAGCAACAGAGACTCAGCACAGCCAAAACTAAATAAATAAAATATTAAAAAAAAGAATACCATAAAAGAATACAATAGACTCAGTGGAATAAACAACAGAAATTTATTTCCTCGCAGTTCTGGAGGCTAGAAGTCCCAGATCAGGGTGCCAGCAAGGTGAGGTTCTGGTCAGAACGCTTTCTTCCCAGGCTCGCTTCTCCATGTGTCCTCACTCAGGGAGGCGGGTGGGGAAAGAGAGAGAGAGGAAAAGACACAGAGACAGAGAATTCTCTGGTGTTTCGCTTCATGAAGACACTGAACCTACTGGATGCGTGTTCCACCCTAAGAGCTCATTTAACCTTAATGGGCTTCACTGGTGGCTCAGATGGTAAAGAATCTGCCCTCAATGTGAGAGACCTGAGTTCTGTCCCTGGGTCTGGAAGATTCCCTGGAGAAGGATACGGCAAGCCACTCCAGTCTTCTTGCCTGAGAAATCCCATGGACAGAGGAGTCTGGTGGGCTACAGTCCATGCGATCCCCAAAAGTTGGAACCCTTTTCAAAACACAATACTTTGGCAGTTAGGGTCCACAATGTGACCCGACACAAAGCACTTTTAGGTGGGACTGGAGAAAAGAAAGCATGTTGATTTTCTGGTCTTTCAGTGTCTCTCTGGGCTTTCTTCTCCAGGCTCAGAGTAAATAGCCAGTAAATGAGAACTGCTCTGCAGTGAACTTGGTGGATGGAACATGCTAAACAAAGCTGAATCCTGGTCACAAAATCAAATAATGTTAGTTTCTTTAATGCTACAATTTATTGTTTTAAGATTTGCAGTGAATAGCTTTAGAGCTACAGTAGAAAGGGGGTTTTCAATTGGAAACAATTATTATTTTTCTGAGGAAAGTATTTGAAAGTTGCATGTTAATTCTTTTAGATCAATCAAGGAGCGCACAGTAGAGCAGACAGCTAATAAAAAGCAGTGCTAAAGGTTTCTATTAAATTCACGTAGTTCTTTTTACTCACTAGTTCTTGTTTCATCCTCCATTTTTAACTGTCCATTTTTCTCCAACTCTCCCAAGCATCTCTTGAAATGTGCATAACTTTCACTAAAGATTACTTTTTCTCTATCAGTGTGTTAGCTATACTTTTCTACTCTTGTTATTCTCAGTCAATTGCTTAGTATTTCCTATAACTTTATGTCATGTTTTTCTGCCATAACACTTTGTTACCATAAACAACATTGCATTCTGCATCTGGGATGAACACTAAGGTTTTTGGTGGGCAGATTCAGTGATAAGTCAGAGTCACAACTGTATAACTCCTTATAAGGGAATATATTGGCTCTAATCCACAGTAAACAAAAGATGAAATGGTTAAATATAGGTGCATGCATGCATTCTAAGTCACGTCAGTTGTGTCCAATTCTTTGCAGCCCTACTGACTGTAGCCCAACAGGCTCCTCTGTCCATAGGACTGGCCAGGCAAGAATGCTGGAGTATGCTAATATACCCTCTTGCAAGGGATGCTCCTCACCTGGGGATCAAACCTGAGTCTTCTTATATCTCCTGCATTGGCAGGAATGTTCTTTACCACTACTGTCACCTGGGAAGCACCAAGTATTGGTACAAAAGTACTATATTTGGTTCAAATACTAAAAAAAAAAAGATAATAATAAAATATAGAAGGGAAAAGGTTGAACTTAGAAAAGTTATATGTAAAATCATTTTTATAGAGACAATGTACAGAAAAAGTAGGACAAGAATGACTTTCAAATTTTGTGATGCCCCCTCATTAAAAAAATTACAAGACTGTTAAACATGTTAATATTCTGGTAATGGGTTCATCTATCAAATGCCCAACAACCCTAACTAACTGCCTGATCACTTTCAGGATGAAAAATATGCCCAGAATGTACCGTACACTTTCAGTGCCACCGAGAGCTGCCACACCAATCCCCTACAAACTCCCCAAGAAAAAGAAAAAGCCCTAGAGATGAACGTGAGTCTTTCACCTGGGTTTTCACCAGGTCAAATGAGATAGTATATAGCTTACCAGCTTTCATAATATTAGAGATAATGGTAACTGTACATGCAGAAAAGGGTGGAGGAACCGTAAACAACTGAAGAGAAATTACAGTATGCCCTTGATGAAGCATGAGCGAAATCAAGGGATGACTAAAGATCTGTAGTAGCAAGGTAAGTAACAGATCTATAAATTGTCCATGCAGACAACTTTAGTTCAACAAATTGATTAGACACAGCATTGCAGCTATTATACTGTACAAAAACAGGAAATGAATGGGAACTTCCATGTGTAAAATATAAGATTGCAAAATTCATGAATATGTAAGAAACACACCCCAGTTTTGAGTACTCCCTGTTACTAGTGACTGCTACATGGGAGTCCTATACTGCACCAGCCGAGCCACCACATCTGCCTTTCAAGGCTCTCCTGATTCTGCTTCTACTTCTCTGATACCTCCTTCATTTGTCATTCTCAATGACTCTTCTGTCACCTTTTATTTTTAATTTGTAAGTCTCCCCCACAATGGCCTATAAAACCTTGCTTTGCTTCTCATGGCCACAAAAATTGCCTCTGTTCTGAGAACAACACAGTTTACACGTCAAGCCTCAATCATTTATGGCAACTCCAAATTTTCACCGTTATAATCTCTCCTTTCTGATTTCCTGCATTATCCTTCATCCTAAAATTATTTAAAATATTTTCACATTCATCCTCCCTTAAAATACTATTTTCTGTCTTTACATCTTTCTTAATGATACCAGCATTCTTTTCCTCTGTTAAACTCATTAATAGTGAGGATGATCAAGTAAAGGAAAAAGGTCAAAGAGGAAGAAGAAGAGGATTGTTCAATAAACTTAAATTTAAAGTTTATTGAGAGTTACTACATGGCCATACATTTTGCTAGCTACTTTATGTGCATTACTATATTTAATCCTACTCAGTTCTTTGTTCTTTACCAGTAAAACAGTTCATGGCTGTAAAAAAATCAAGCATATTAACTAGAGATCTTCAGCCCCTGGGATTTTCAGGCTCAATTCTGCTAGTAGTAGTGAACTAGGGGGAAAACCCTCCATTGTGAATCCCACTGATGCTGTTACTAAAGACAACGCTGTGCCATTTTCTGCCCGGACACATGTCAACAAAGCAGACTGGTCTGATATCAGCAGGGGGCTGGTGCTGGGATCAGCTGAGGAGAGAAGCCTGTTTAGGAATGCCATGTCTTCTTCCTTGTCTCCTTGTTGTAATATCATAAAACAATTACTGATCAACAATCAATACAAGGACTCATCTGATTCATTAATATGAATGAATCACTGGGTGACAATGATGTGGGCAGAGGTGGGATCCCTCTTTCCTGGGTCAGGCACTGCAGGCACATACTGACATGCTGTAAATACTTAGATTCTCTCACGCAAATATATAAACATAAAAGAACTCACTGAGTAGTGGTAGAATTTAGAGGAAAAAAGAAAATTCTTCATGTTGTAAATTAGAACACATCAGAAGAATCAGTTCCTAAAATAACCTAGATTTTTATATTTCAGCAAAGTGTGAACTAACAGCTTACCTTTTATACTTTTGCAACTTTTACTACCTTCAAAAATCTCTGCATATGCATAGGAATAATCAAGAGTTTTTTAGGTCAGCTGTTCTGAGCAAAGATCACATGTTACCAAAACCACTGAATTATGATCATTTTAATGAGACTGTTTCTTCTGGTTGCTTAGAATGAAGACCTTAGTAAGTGGATACTCGTGTTACTGTACTCCTGGCATAGTCCTCTGTATCAACTAGTCCAGGACCTGCAGAGTATGAAAGAAGTCTCAGATACTATCCTATCAAATGCCAGAAAGACTGCGAAAAATATACTAGAACTTCAAGCATTTATAGAGAGGCAATTCAGCCAGGTAAGCATTCTGCAGAAGGCTTTCTTGCTTTGTTCATGAATGAAAGAGGTGATCTCTGTAATGTGTATGGTGTTTTGAAATATCTCATTTTGTAAGAAAAAGATTCGCGACTTCTATATGCTAGACTGCTACTACATAAAGCAGGAGCCTAGTCATTCATAGTGATTCTACTGCAAAGGAATCGGAATTTCACTGCAACTTTTGACATGGGCAGCCTTCCCTGCATTGCACACAATTCTACCAAAAGCTTGGCTCTTCCTGGGCACAGGTGGTTGAAATATTTTCAAGAGTAAGAGAACTAGAGAACAGAATTTCCAAGATCAGCATTTTCTTCAAAGTAACCCAGGACATACACTATTGAAGTTCCAATTGTCTTCTTTCTCTGTTCTCCTCAAATCAAAGGATGAGAGTGGGAATGAAGAAAAGAGAAAGTTAAAATTAATCTTGAGTATGTTTCTACATTTTAGATTTGTAATAGTTTTCTCATAGGCTGGCTCCAAAATCCCTATCTAGAGAGTTTTATATTAGTATGTCTTCTCCAAATCTTACTTTGATAATTGGAAGCAAAAAAGATAAGCAAATACTAGGAAAACACATAAAAAGTCATTATTATTTGGGTATTTAGGTTATTTTTCCAGTAAGGCGGATGATGAAGAGGCTCGCCTTTCCTGGTCAATCAAGTCCTGGACATCTGGAGATGAATATGTGCGACATTCTGCATTTTATAAGCTGTACAAGTGCCTATATAAGGATTCACGTAAAGTTGACATGTACACCAAGGTCCTGGAGTGCCGAGTCACCAACACGTGCTAAATCTACAGCCATCCCATCCAGCCCTGAGGTGGTCATGATGATGTATTCCACAGCAAGCGTCTTCAAAATTTATAGCTTTTTAATGCATGCTCTGTGAAATGGGTCTCCTCTTAAAAAAATAAACACACACTCTGTAGAGATGTCAAAATCTAAGAGGGTAATTTCTTAACATTTCTTATCTTCATTTAATAGAAAATCAAAAGAAAAGCCACCCTTAAAATTGAGAGAATGAAGCTCTTATTAAAATTAGTCACAAATAGCAGAACCTGGCATTACAAAGAAGACCATTAAGAAATTACTTAAGAATCACAGACAATTATTCTGGTCAAGTTATTAGAATCAAAGATTTAGACAATTGTTCATGGTTCTGGTCATGCCACCAAGAAGACTGAATTCTCAAGATTCTTTATGAAAGCCAGCTATGAACTGTCAGCCAACTATCACAGTGTTACACCAGACAAGATAGTGCTTTGCAGCTTTGTATAAATAGCATGAGGTTTACTGAACTGTGTAAGGATTGTTAGGATGCTGTCTTGGTCCTTCTGGGTTGCTATAACAAAAGATCACAGACTTAAAAACAACGGAAATGGATTTCCACAGCGTGGTCATGCAGGGCCCTTTCGGGTCACACACTTCTTACTGTGTCCTCATATGGAGGAGGGCTCGGGAGCTCTGTGTGTCTCTTACATATAAAGGCACTCAACTCATTGAAGAGGCTCCATCCTTATAACTCCATCACCTCACAAAAGCACCACCTAGGGTTACCATAACCATGGGAATCAAGATTTCATCATATGAAATTTCTGGGGGATACAAAGTGTGAGACCATAGCAGACACAAAGGTGAACTGGCTCATACTCCGCCAGGGCTGCCGTCACCCACACTCCACTGCGTCCTCATCTCCTGCATCACCTTGCAAACATTCCACACATTCCATCACTCTGGGTTTCCCGAGTCCAGGTCAGTCAGGTGTCAGCTCCATCTCATATTCAGCCTATTCAGTGTTTCCCTCTCCCCTGCTGAGACCCAGGGGACCGACCAGGAAGTGCAGATGTGTCTATTTCTGCAAGGTTCCTTCTCTCTCCTTCTCTGGATCTTCATTCCTTGGGCCATGTTGGAACAGGATAGATGGTAACGAGATGGGAAAGTTCTGACATCACTGACTGGCATGGTGCTGTTGTAGCCTTCTCTTGGTCCACACGGACTGATCTGAAATTCTCCCTGACTGACAGGTATTTCTCTTGAGGGGTATCCTGGTGATTTTCTAGGACTTTCACAAGTTGAGGATCCCCAAATTCATAGATTCCTTTTTAATCAGGGGAAATGTTCTGGAACCCACAGCTCCCTACCTGCAATAGTCACCACAGCCTCTCTGTTTCCCTCACTCTGCAAGCACCATCTGGAGAAAATTAAGCAGCCCACAGTCAGCTGCCTACTAGCTGACCCACAGGATATCCATGTATGATAAACACTCCAAATAACTGAATGGCAGAAATATTTGTGTGCATCTGTCCACTGCTATGGATTCAGGACAATTGTCCAACTGGTCACATAGACACTGAGTAGATCAGAAAGCTGGATTCAAAAACACATTTATCTGAGAAGTGAGATACCATTCTCTCTTCCTTTTAGAGTAACTATCCTTGTCAGTAATTATTTGGTTTACAAATATGCCCTAGTAGGTCCCTGAATAATAAAATTCTCCAAATAGACTGAGTCTCTACTGAGACTGGAGCAATGTGATTGGATTAGGGATGCTCAGCTTGTTCAACAGCCTCCAAACAACCTGGGATGAGGGCCAACTTCTTGACTGGCTCTCCTAAGAAATCAGTGATGTTGCTGGGCTGGTTTTGCAGCATCTTTAGGGCTTTAGCAGTAATTCCTGGTAAACAGAAAATGGGAAATCAGAAGGTAGAAGGGAAAGGGGGATGAATAAGAGAGAAGGAAGCGAAAGACAGAAGGAAGGAAAAGCAGCAAAGGGAAAGTGAATCTAGGACATGGATAGTGAAAGATGAAAAGGTGTTAGAACACTTTATTTTCAAGCACCCAAATATATATGCTTTTTAAAATATCCTAAGAGCAGATATTTCATATTCCCTTTTATTTCCATTTTCTCTTTTCTTCATAATTGTCCTTTATATTAGGAGTATTCTTTTGTTGTTTCTAAAGACCATAGTTCTAGAGATGAACAAAGACTGGCAACTCTTCAGGGCAGAATCCAGCCAAATTTTCTTCTTTTAGGCAAAGTCACCTTTCACCCACATACAGGAACACTATCCAGCAAAACCAACCTCTTCCCTCATAGGTAGGGTTATTATTGCCTGAGTCCTGCCCCTGTCTCTACCTGGGATGACCCATACCTTTCAGAACATGCCAGAATACTCTGCCTTGAAGCAATCTATCAAACTCTCCTTTGGCTCCTTCATGCATGTAAAGTGTCAACTTTCTTGTATTTTCATTTGTTGTTTCTAAAGACCATAGTTCTAGAGATGAACAAAGACTGGCAACTCTTCAGGGCAGAATCCAGCCAAATTTTCTTCTTTTAGGCAAAGTCACCTTTCACCCACATACAGGAACACTATCCAGCAAAACCAACCTCTTCCCTCATAGGTAGGGTTATTATTGCCTGAGTCCTGCCCCTGTCTCTACCTGGGATGACCCATACCTTTCAGAACATGCCAGAATACTCTGCCTTGAAGCAATCTATCAAACTCTCCTTTGGCTCCTTCATGCATGTAAAGTGTCAACTTTCTTGTATTTTCACGTTCTTCAAAAAGATAAAAGAAAAAACTCTGTAAGCACTTTCTAAGTCATTTACTGCCCAAAGCATCTAATTCTATTGCAACTTGCTTAACTTTCTTCCCTTCAATGTCTAGATATTTCTAGCAGAGAGGATGGTGTTTATTAGAGTGAAAATTTGGCAATAAGGGGGACAATGCAATTGGAAGAAACATGTACTCTCCAATAGACCACACACATCTTCAGGTATTTGCCTCTTATAAAATTTATTCCAAGCATGAATTTAGGACTTTACATCAAGCACAGAGGTGGTGACATTCAGAGTGCTCTCCTTGCTTGGCTGTGACTTATAAAGTGAATACTGTAGATATCAGACAATATTAAAGAGAGCCATAGATATACTATAGAGTCAGTCAGGAATAGTCAAAGAGGGGATATTTGGACAGGATTTAACAATCACTCCCTTACCATCCAGAAAGCATTGATTTTCCCCTCCTTTACAGATTTCCATGTAAGATTACATTTGAAGAAATGGCCCTGCTATATCAAGAATAGTAGCAGTGGTTACCCAATGGAAACAAACAAATGAAGAACCTTTGAAGTTCACTGACCTAATAGATTAGTAAATCACATGTCACGGATACAATGAAGACTTAAACTGAGGTTTTAAAAGTCTCTAATTTCCAGAAGCAGGGTTGCAATTTGTGGAGAAGGAGAGGGTGATATAAACACACAAACTGCTATATTACATGGTAGAGTGAAGAAGAATAAGATGTGATGCCACCATGGGGCTACAGTGGATTGAAGTACAGCTAGGAGCCATCTGTGTCATAGGAGTGACGCTGATGGGATGGCTTTGTGATGGAGTTTTGAATGGTTGATGGGATATTGATGTGGAAAAATAGGAAAACAGTTCATTTAGGATCATCTTATGAAGTAAGGATCTGCAACATCCTAGATCAAGGCAACTGAGATATTAATACATATAACATTATAAGGTATCAGTGAATAATCAAGTCTGACAAAAAAGAAGTTTTCACTTTTTACCATTCATGTTGTATCTCTCATGATTATGCTTCCATGATATACTGTATATATTACTGTGGGTTAGAATGGAGAAATACTTGTATGAGTTTTTATGCATTATGGAGAATCATATATTCCAATTTGGAGAGTTTGTTTTTATTCTACAAAGGAACAGGAAACCAAGAACATTTAGTCCAAGAGAGCGGAATGTCCAGAATTAGAAAAGAGAAACTTAATGTGGATTGAGGAATTGTGGCTGTTGGGGCTGGTAGAGAAAGAGAAAGAGACCAGAAAGAGCTGGGAATATTATGACACTAAAAATCAAAGAGGGCTCTGCCAAGTGATGTGAGAGATACAGGAAATGAAATAGACCTTGACCACATGCAAGGAATGAGGCAGACGTAACAGTAAAAAAAGGCATCCAACAATATGGGACTAGTTGAGTCAATAAATGACTGAAAAGTCAGATTGAATGGAGGAAATTAAGATTTTTATCCTAAAGCACCTGAGCTCTATTTTCCTGTATTTCATCAACTTAGTACCAGAAATCACCAAAAAATGTTAAGGCTCTGCAGCAAATGATAGAAAAAAATATTCTATGGAGCCTCTGCTGGACTCTATGGAATACCAGATCCAAAGCATGACTACCCAGTGATAACAAGTAGTACGTCTCTAGTCACTTTCAACACTTAAATAAGACATACATTGTAGACATAGAGGATGAATGGAAATCAAATGGAAACAACCCATACCTTTACAGAGCCAGCCTAAACAAAACCTAAAACCCAAGCAAATTAGAGGTAATGGTCTCCATAATCATATGTCCACTTTCTTCAAGAGCGTCTCATTCCTTTTGCCTGAATCCTCCCTTGTCTACTAATCCTTCATTGCCTTACTCTCAGCAGATGATCAGCTAATCACTAATCAAATAAATAATTAAACAGTATTCACACCTGAGATATATTTGCATTGATGGACTCTTAAAACTGAAAAGCTTTCTAATAGCCTGAACGTAAAATTCTAAAACTGGAAGGACTCCTTCCTAGCCTCTTTCCAAAATGCCCAGTGGGCAGCAATTGCAAGTCTAGCTACTTAGATGTATTCTGCTATAATTATAACCTCTTTGGATAGTGAAGACAGGAGACAGATGAAGCACTGAACGATGTCGAGAAAGAAATGCATGGACATGGGGAAAAGATGCCATAAGCCTTAAACACTGATCTACCTGCACATCATACCATGTGTGATGGGGCCAGGTGGGCCTAATCAGGGATGGATTTTTCAAGAAAGTTCTACATGAGTTGGCACTGAGTAGTGTGATTCAACTCAACTGTTTCAACATGATTCTTTGATTCTAAGACTCAAAGCCACTTGTCTCATTTAACTGCACTAAGTCAAAAAGGGAATATACTTATTGCCTATTTGAACACTGCTGAGTCACCCTACTTATTTAAGTTATATGCAGAGTACATCATGAGAAATGCTGGACTGGAAGAAACACAAGCTGGAATCAAGATTGCCAGGAGAAATATCAATAACCTCAGATATGCAGATGACACCAACCTTATGGCAGAAAATGAAGACGAACTAAAAAGCCTCTTGATAAAAGTAAAACAGGAGAGTGAAAAAGTTGGTTTAAAGCTCAACATTTAGAAAATGAAGATAATGGCATCCGGTCCCATCACTTCATGGGAAATAGATGGGGAAACAGTGGAAACTGTCAGACTTTATTTTTTTGGGCTCCATAATCACTGCAGATGGTGACTGCAGCCATGAAATTAAAAGATGCTTACTCCTTTGAAGAAAAGTTATGACCAACCTAGATAGTATATTCAAAAGCAGAGACATTACTTTGCCAACTAAGGTCCGTCTAGTCAAGGCTATGGTTTTTCCTGTGGTCATGTACGGTTGTGAGAGTTGGACTGTGAAGAAGGCTGAGCACTGAAGAACTGATGCTTTTGAACTGTGGTGTTGGAGAAGACTCTTGAGAGTCCCTTGGACTGCAAGGAGATCCAACCAGTCCATCTGAAGGAGATCAGCCCTGGGATTTCTTTGGAAGGAATGATGCTAAAGCTGAAACTCCAGTCTTTTGGCCACCTCTTGCAAAGAGTTGACTCACTGGAAAAGACTGATGCTGGGAGGAATTAGGGGCAGGAGGAGAAGGGGATGACCGAGGATGAGATGGCTGGATAGCATCACTGACTCGATGGACATGAATCTGAGTGAATTCCGGGAGTTGGTGATGAACAAGGAAGCCTGGCATGCTGCAGTTCATGGGGTCACAAAGAGTCGGACATGACTGAGCGACTGAACTGAACTGAAGAGATTATAAAAGTTCTCATCACAAGAAGAAAATCATAACTATTTCTAGTGTCAGATGTTCACCAGACTTATTGAGGTGATCATTTTTAAATATGTATAAAATAATTTTGTTGTACATCTGAAACCAAATAATATTATATGTCAATATTATCTATTTATAATGATACCTGAAACTGAAATATCCTATTTGTCAATGTGATCTATGTATAATAATCATATATTCATTATGTTATATACATAACACATATGCATACCTTCAGTAAAGTTCAGTCCCTCAGTCATATCCAACTATTTGAGACCCCATGGACAACAGGCTTCCCTGTCCTCCACTATCTCCTGAAGCTTGCTCAAGCTCATGTCCATCGAGTCAGTGATGCCATCCAACCATCTCATCCTCTGCCATCTCCTTCTCCTCCTGCCATCCATCTTTCCCATCATCAGGGTCTTTTCCAATGAGTCAGTTCTTTGCATCAAGTAGAAAAATTTTTGGAGCTTCAGCTTCAGTATCAGTACTTTCAATGAATATTCAGCGCTGATTTCCTTTAGTATTGACCAGTTTGATCCCCTTGCAGTCCAGGGGACTCTCAAGAGAATTCTCCAACACTTGTAGTCCAAAAGCATCAATTCTTGGTGCTCAGTTCCATTATGGTCCAGGTCTTACATCCATATTGCCTATTGGAAAAACCATAGCTTTGACTAGGTGGAATTTTATTTATATATATATAAACATATATGTACACAGAGCTATGTAAGGAAAAGTTTGGAAAAGGAATATAATTCTATCCTGGATGAAGAAAACAAATCAACTAGTACATATATTTTTCAAATGTGCAATTTAGCTGTCATGTTGGGTCTAGAACTTTAACTTCAAATGTAGATTGTGTTTATGCTGATGAAACAGAAACGTGTCTCAACCTTGTAACATTAACTGCAGAACAGCTTATTTATAACAGCTAATCGAAACCACAACATTTTGAAACCTGTAGGCCTGCCCAGTACTCTGCTATTTGTCATTTAACCAACTGATCATTGACTTAATTCCTCCTTGACTCAGAAACTCTTATAGGTGCTTAGTTTACATCAACAAACAAAGCAGGCAGACACTTTTCCTCATGGAACTGATACTCTAGCTGAGGGAAGACAGATAATCTGCAATAAACATGAATCCATGTACATTATATGGTATGTTAAGAGGTGATCTGTACCAAGGGAAAAGAAATAGTAAAGCAGAGGATGGGGTTTTGGGAATGAATGTGAAGAAAAGGACGTGATTTAAAGAAAAACAATTTAGACCACACTGAGGGGAGCAAAGATGACTTTTTGCATTCAAGATTCAAGTTTTCCCCTGTCCAATCAGGTCTCTTGGTCTTCTACCCAGCTTCAAAAATGTTTCCGTCTCTGAGGCTGTATGAAAACACATGCAAACATGGATGTTCTGAACATTCTGCCTCTCTTCAGTTGAACTGGTTTCATAAAAAATTTTTTGGTAAACTCCCCCAAATGAAGTAACATTTTATGCAGCAAATTTTGATAATTTTCTGTTTCCTGAAGAACTAATCTCCAACTTATTTTCCATTTTTCAACATACTGTCAATGACCTAATTATATTATGTAAAAATATTATATATGCATTGCTATTCTAATATATTATGACATTTTAAAAATCTACACAAAATATAAACTAAATTAGAGTGAGATAAAAATAAATAGAAATGGAAATTCTAACATTTTCTTCCCCAGGGGATGAAGATACTCATTTTTATGGCCACTGGACTAATGGATTCTGAATGTACACAGATAATTATACCAGTTGTTTACTATAATAGTAATGTAATTTCTTTTGTATATAGCTTCAATTACATTCTCAGAATACCACAAGGGGCCAAGAATAAAATTATATATGAATAACCCCCTTCATATGTACAAATAAAATTTTGAGCTCAATTAAGTAATCATCTTAAGTTCTTTTGTTATTCTGTCAATTCATATACTGGTAAATAATCTAAACTCTACAATAGGTTTCTTTTTTTCAGGATTTAAATCTCAAATTATAATAAAAACAGAATAATGACCTTAAAAAAAATGGCCTAGTGAAAAAGTTGGCTTAAAGCTCAACATTTAGAAAAGTAAAATCACAGCATCTGGTCCCATTACTTCATGGCAAATAGATGGGGAAACAGTGGAAACAGTGGTTGACTTTATTTTTATGAGCTCCAAAATCACTGAAGAGTTGATTGAACCAAAAATTAAAAGACACTTACTGCTTGGAAGGAAAGTTATGACCAACCTAGACGGCATATTAAAAACCAAAAACATTACATTGTCTAGAAGTTCCATCTAGTCAAGGCTATGGTTTATCCAGTGGTCATGTATGGATGTGAGAGTTGGACTATAAAGAAAGCTGAGCGCTGAAGAATTGATGGTTTTGAACTCTGCTGTTGGAGCAGACTCTTGAGAGTCCCTTGGACTTCAAGAAGAGCCAACCAGTTCGTGCTAAAGGAGATCAGTCCTGGATGTTCATTGGAAGGACTGATGTTGAAGCTGAATGCCAATACTTTGGCCATCTGATGTGAAGAGCTGACTCATTTGAAAAGATCCTGATGCTGGAAAAAATGGAGGGCAGGAGGAGAAGGCGAAAACAGAGGATGAGATGGTTGGATAGCATCACCAATGCAATGGACATGGGGTTTGGTGGACTCCAAGATTTGGTGATCTAGGAAGGCCTAAAATGCTGCAGTTCATGGGTCGCAAAGAGTCGGACACGACTGAGCAACTGAACTGAATGGAACTGGAATGGCCTAGAAGAATAAATAAAATGTCATATGGATATCATTATATATATGAATGCATTTGTAAAGAAAACTAATGAAAAAATACAGAAGAGTTACCATTTGCTGAACCAGAAGGTATACTCACTCAGAGCTGAATATACATATAATCTAAAAAAGAAATACTTTTTCCACTTCTGATGACTTCTAAGGAAAGGGGCTCCATGACTTTCATCTCCAGCCTACTGTGAACTTCTTTCCAATTGTCTGCTCAATTTCCCTTTATGAAATCTCTTCCCTAGGTTATAAAACACACTTTGGGCTTCTGGTTCAGACAAGATGGCCTTGATCTCTTTGTGCCCACTCCTCTGTTTGTTCTTGAAAGAAGAGACCACTAAAGGGACCTTGTATATTTGGCAAGAAGAAGGTGGACTAGAGTAGGGCTTGAAGAATAGAAGATAAACACAGCAGCACCTGACAGAAGACAAGCCAGGCCCAGGCTTCCTGACCTCCAGCCTAGATCAGAAGGCAGCCTGAGTAGGGCTGTTCCTCCCAAGGAATAAATGTGAAGGAACACCAGGTGGTGGTTAAGTTGCCAGGCTGTGCCTGACTCTTTAGGACCCTATGGAATATAGCCCACCAGGTTCCTCTGTCCATGGAATTCTCCAGGCAAGAATACGGACTTCATATCCTACTCCAAGGGATCTTCCCAACTCAGGGATTGAATACAGGTCTTCACAAGACAAGTGGATTCCTTACTGTCTGAGCCACCAGGAAAGCCCAAGAAATTTAATAATGGCATGGATATTTGAAAATTAAAAGGATAAAAACATTTGCTAATATTAGATAAAGTAGACTTTAGAGCAAAGAAAATATCTAAGGACAAAGGAAGATAAGGACATTACATAAAGAAAAAAGAGTCAATCCAGCAGGAATACATAATATTCCTAAATATGTATAAATCAAACAACATAATCTCAAAATCCTTGAAGCAAAAATAGATACATCATATGAATACTCCTATAAACTTTAATGATATATAAAATGTGACATAAAACTTTTGAAAAGGAAATCATCAATCCAAGATAGGTTGACCAGAGAATTCTAACAAATATTTTAAAAATTAAGATCAATTTGACATAATCTCTTCAAGAAAGTGAAAGTGTAGGAAACCATTCCCAGCTAATGAGATGGGGCCAGTATTGCTCTGTATCAAAATCAGACAAAGGCAGTAAAAAAGAAAATTTCAGACTAACTTCTCTCACAAATTTGGAATTAAAAGTTTTCACTCTCACACATACAAATCAACCAAATGAATCCAACAATGTATAAAAACATCTCTTGATAGTTTCTGGTCTTTTCCTAAGTCTGGTGACTTACCTATCTCTCCAAAGGGTTTAAGTGAATCAAGGATACAGGCAGTTAGGGTCCCAGTAATAATATTATCATATCAGAAATACATTGACAAATACTCAAGTCTAGGTCAAATCAGAAACTGACTTATCCCATTAAAGTTAATCCTACCCAGTCACCCTAAATACCTAGCAAAAATAACTACAACTAGATATATAAGATAAAGAAAACATATCTACTACATAGAAATGGTAGGTGTGTTTGATTCTTTATATGCCCCTCAGGAACCCTGTTGATCACTTTCTATTATGTTATGAAACTTGGGAGGCTGATAAGACCAGACTTTATCCCTCTAGCTTTGCTGGCCTCTGACTTCTATTTGAGTTTGGCCAGTGGTGGACAAAAGAGATTGGTGAGTCAGTGGAGAAAGGGATTAGTAGATTGATTATTTCCTCTGGCTCCTTTCTTGCTGGGAAGTGGCCAAGTTTCTCCACTGAAGCCAGGAGCTCTCGTGAGAGGCCCGTGTTTTTAGCTGCAGCTATGTACAAGACTCTTTAGAGACTGCAATATCCATTTTCTTCCTTTGCCCTGTTGGCCTATAAGTGTTCATGCATCCATGTTCTTGCCTGACTCAAACAGCTTTCCTTTTCCTTTTAAGCTATCCTTAGCTCTGATACAGGTTCCAAATCCTTAAGTTCATTGTGTGTTAGTCGCTCAAGCATGTCTGACTTTTTGTGATCCCCTTGGACTTTAGCCTATGAGGATTTTCTGTCCAAAGGATTCTTCAGGCAAGAATACTGGAGTGGGTAACTATTGCCTTCTGCATGGATATTGCCTGACCCAGGGGTGCAACCCAGGTCTCCTCCATTGTAGGCAGATTCTCTACCATCTGAGCCACCAGGGAATCCACTTTTCTTTATTTTCCTTATCTGTGTAAATCATCTTATTTTCTGACAATGATAGGGGTGGCTATGGAGCTGTTAGATAAAGATGGTCCCACAAAGATCTAATGCTAAACTGCTTACAACAGGAGGGGGATATCTTTACTCCCGACTCCAAAATCATATAAGAATCTATCACAGGTCATGTAAAAATAAGTGCTGAGAAATCAATGATTTAGAAAGAATTTGGTAAAAATGCACAAATTTTAAGCTGTAAGATGATGCATAAGGTTTGAGTATCTAATGTGTAACATGGTGACTATGGCTTGTAATGTGTTATTGACATTTGTGGGGCCTCTCAGGTGGTGTTAATAGTAAAGACCCCTCCTGCCAGTGCAGGATGCATAAGAAACATGGGTTGAATCCCTGGGTCAGGAAGATCCCCTGCAGGAAGGCATGGCAACCCACTCTAGTATTCTTTCCTGGAGAATCCCCATGGACAGAGGAGCCTGGCAGGCTATATAGTCCATGAGGTCACAAAGAGTTGGACATGACTGAAGTCAGTTAGCACACATGGAAGAGAGTTAAACTTAAAAGTTCTCACCAAAAAGATCTTGAAAGGTAAATATGTGAGAAGATATTAATAGATATGTTAATTAAATCAATGAAAGAATCCATTAATCATGTACACCTATTTAACTTGTCATGTATATTTTAAATATCTTGCCATTTTATCTGGAAATTATATTTTAAAAAACTGAAAAAAGAAAAAAAGCAGAATTTCAATGCTTTTTATATAATACTGTAGATTAATCAGCCATTACTCTGGTATGAAAAAATTTTTTTTTAATTCCAGATAATCACCAGTGAGATTCACTGGATATTCAGAAAAGGAAGAAAACTTAGAAATTTTCTGGACAATCCTCCCATATTAAGGATATATAGGTAAATCCAAGAATGATTAAGTCACTTATCTAAACTTATAAAACTCTATGAAAAAGCAGCAATAGAAACCAGGTTTCCTAGGTTTAGATGAATCTTTACCAAATTACCCAGCAAATGGAGATATCTCCTATGCTCTGCAAAACTTGATTCTTATCTCTTTCACAGAATTTATCATATTCCACTTTGTATTCACTGTCCAGTTAGCATAAGTTTTACCAAGTAAATTAAATTCCTTGAACATTCAATCCTGGCATGTCTATTCTTCTCACTATATTTTCACATATGCCAAAAGCTCTTTATCAGTGCCATTTCTTCTCCCTGGAACACCCTTTCTCTTTTACCTCGTGACTTCCCTGACATCTTTCAGATCTCAGTAAAAACCACTTCCCCAAAGCAGCTGTTTTCTGACACAGCTCAGGTCTCCTTGTTATGTGGATATATGGCATTCTGTGCTTTTCCCTTTTGACATGTGCCCCAATTGTGGTGCAACATTTAACTTTGAAATTTACCACATTTCTGTTTTTCTATTAAAATTTAAGCTTAATTCACAAAGTCCACATGTGTATTCTTCCCTGCTGTCCATTCTTTGCATCCAACAGGCCTTCCTTGGGTGTTCGTTCAGTGAAACACTTTCATGCATGCAGAGTAAAATTCCAGTGAATTATTGATGCTGCTTTCACAGAATACAGTGAATTAAAACCATTGAGATCTTTTCTTCTCACCCAAACCCTCAAACCCTGATTATTTGGACATAATCAGAAAACTAGAACTGTGGGCTATTCCCTTGTGGCTCAGCTGGTAAAATATTTGCCTGCAATGTGGGAGGTCTGGGTTTGATCCCTGGGTTGGGAAGAGTCCCTGGAGAAGGAAAAGGCTACCCACTCCAATAATCTGGCCTGGATATTTCCATGAACTGTATAGTCCATGGGGTCACAAATTGGACACGACTGAGAGACTTTTTTAACAGAACTGTGGATGCATTTACTTTTAATTGTTACCCTATTAGATGGAAAGCACTGGATGTTTGGTCTTTTATTCCACATACACTAGCATTCATAGTTTCCTGTCCTAAGATAGTGTGATAATTGAGACACTGACCAAAAGGCTGAATAGGAAAGAACTAGACACAGTGCTCTGAACCTGCCACTTGAGTCTACATTTTACCATAGGATTTTCAGCTTCACTGGAGGAGTTCAGTTTCTTAGCTGTACTCTCTGATCATGACAGATAAAAATACTTTAAGGTGAGCCTACAAATCAATTATTCTTACATTGTACACAAACAGCTAATGTCTCTTAGAGGTATAAAAAAATTCACTTCCTTGATGAATTGTTATCTACTTTTCCTAGATGAAAGTACCATCTTCCTCCTCCAATTCAGTTCAGTTCAGTTTAGTTGCTCAGTCGTGTCCGACTCTTTGCGACCCAATGAATTACAACATGTCAGGCCTCCCTGTCCATCACCAACTCCCACAGTTCACTCAAACTCACGTCCATCGCCATCCATCTCATCCTCTGTTGTCCCATTTTCCTCCTGCCCCCAATCCCTCCCAGCATCAGAG